>SSNP01000055.1:1190890-1203142 GCA_006937955.1 Pachypanchax playfairii
CCCCCCCCCCCCCCATCCTTCTTTTGATGCACTTTTTTTGGCAAACCAGTCGTGATGTTTCTTTTATCAGCTGCCACGTGAGAATCAGCTTCCGCCTACCTGGACACACATTGTTCCATCCTCCTCCAGCTCTGTGTGACTTCTGCCCGTTTGTCTTTCAGATCAGAAGTATAATTTCAGATGAAAGGATGTAAAAGAGAGAGGGATAAGTTACAGATGAGGGAAAAAATAAGCAACACTTTGAAGTAGAGATGTTCCAGTCTTTTGTTTTTTTGGACTGATCTCATATGAGATCAGACTGAAGCTGTTCCTGCACTTTAGAATCACCTGCAGGTTTTGCAGACAAACATCCAACAGCTTCCTAAAAGTCACATTCCACTGGATACAAATTTACACTCGACGTGACTGAGACTGCTTAATATTATATGATGATGATGAGTGACTTTGTGCGGGGAAGACTGGCGCTTCTGTCCCCCACCTTCTCCCCATCCCCGCCCCCTTGCTCCTTCATCGCGCCCCGCCCCCGCCTGTCCGTCCAGCGCGTCGCATCGCCGCTCAGCACGATCAGCCAGCGGCAGCTCACCTGGTTCCACTGAGAGCGCATTTCTATTTTTCAGCCCCATCAGGCGAGGAAGAAGAGGAGCGAAAGAAAGCCCTGACGTCACCATCATGCCAGGTAGAGACTGAAGGGAGGTTTGAGGGTCGTAAGGAAAGGAGGAAAGGTGGGGGGAGTTAAACACTGCGGGTGCGCTTGGAGTGGCCTCCCGCATCCGGGTGAACACCTTTCCGGGCTCGAATAATGATGGACGGTTGGCCGCCTCCGCTGCTGCTGCTGCCGCTGCTGCTGGTTCTCCTCGCCATTGTGAGAGGTGAGTTCTCTCTACCGAGTCCATCGCGCTCGAAAGACGCGTCGGTTTATTTCAGCGGGAGCGCAAAAACAAACCAAAAAACGAGATGCTGAGAGGAGGCAGAGGAGGAGAACATGACTATTTCATTGCTGTGTCACCATCTTTCCCATTCTAGCAGCGCGCGCGATTTGTGCAGAAATATTACTCCCTATCTGTGCACGCAGCTGACGTGATTTTCATTGTGCGCCTCAAACCTAAAAACAAAATCTGTCTTCAACATACTATTATAAAGTAATGCCTGTTGTGTCAGTCAGGTTGTTTTTTAAGGTTCTTAAAGTACTACATCTTTAGCACTTAATTCTGTTTTTTTCTGTCAGTGATTCACATAGCCTTTGATATTCTTGCTTCTAATTCAGTTTCACATAAATTAGGAGCTTAAAATAACACAATGCAGGCAGAATGCAGTTACAAAACAATTTCCCTGAAGGTATAATTAAAAATTCTCCTGAATCCTGATTTGCAAAACATTAACCTTTCAGTGAAAGAAGGGAAAATAATAATAATAATAATAATAATACTGAAAACAACTTGGCCAGTGTGAAGCATCAGATATCTCATTTTCTGTCTGAATGAGGGGGACAGAAGTGAAAGAAATTGCGTTACCACTCACCTCCATGCGCATCTTCCTCTCATTAACACCGAGGTCTTGGATCGAGTAGGCAGGTTAATGAGAGGCATGTTGGAGCTAAAACAGCTTCTACATCCTGTTATTGGAGGCTGACTGATGGGTCACTCAGCAGCACAAGGAAAAATCCCTCCTGTCTCTGTAACAGCTGTTACTGAGGACAGGACAGGTTTAGGTTTGAGTGCTGCTGTTTACATCAGCTGATGTATAAAGTAACAGGGAAGAGGCTCAGTACCTCCAGGCTAAACGACAGCTTGTCACAGCATGCGTTGTCAGGACAGACACGTTGGCCATCTAACCTGCACTGACCGCTCATCATCACTTCCAGCACCATCAGACACTCAGTGTCTTGAACCATACAGCGCAACATGCAACAGAATGTAACTTCTAACAGTTCTTATTGCTTTAGACACCTTCTCTTATGCAACAAAAACAACAGGAACCTTTAAATATTGCAGCTTCTGTTAGTAAATGCAAAAAAAAAAAAAAACAACACCGAACAAGAACTCACAGGAAACTCCCCAAAAACACACAAACAATCACATGTGAAAAAGATTACAAATATAGCAGTTTTTGATTTGTTTTTTTTTTTGGTCTTAAACCTCCCATGTGCAGATCATGTGATTGACAGGTCACATGTCGTGTTTTTTTGGGTTTAATGGTTCATTTATTTGTCCGTAAACTGGATAATTTGAAAAGTTGTGAACGGATGTGGATTAAATTTGGAGGATGTTTGGAATGACATGAAGACTAATTGATTAGAATTTAAGGAGTTATTTAGAAAACTGGGCTGCACGGTGGAACAGTTGCTTATTGTCTCTCGGCAAAAAGGTCATGGTTCAAAACCAAGCCAGGACCTTTCAGCATGGAGTTTGCATGTGTTGGTTTACTCTGGCTTCCTCCTACTAACCAACCTCATGTCCTCCTTCACTACATCCATACGTCTCTTCTTTGGTCTTCCTTTAGACCTCCTGCCTGGCAGGTCCCACCTCAGCATCCTTTAAACCCACTATCCCTCCTCTGACCCCCCCAAATCATTCATCTAACTCGACAGGTTATCAGTCCACACCAGGACCACATGATGATGTTCCACATGTCATTAATAACATGTGATTTCTACATCTGAAGTAAGGGAAGATATGTAATGCTTACAAAAATCAGCTAAAATAAATGTTTTATTTTTCCAAAATGTAATTATGTGTTAATTAACGTGAAAATGTACGAGCTTATTTATGTTTCAATAACTTAGATAATGTTCTCAAAACAAAATGAGCTTTAAACACCAAACACAACATCAAAATGAATTTCTTGATTAAATTTAGTGCACGAAAATAAACACGGTCACCATGAACTCGAAGGAGGCTCATAAGTAGTGAAATACTAAAGAGTTGTCTTCCCTCGAGGGAGAAAATCTGATTAACGTTGTCATTAGATACACAGACTTTAAATATTCCTAAAGGCAAGTCAGACATGTAGCCGCGATGCTCAGATCAGCTCTTTTCTGCATGTGCGTCTCAGATTTTGTGTCTGCAAGGTGGCTCAAGGACGTTTCAGCACCTGTGGTAGACTCTGCGGATGTAGCCGTCCTGTGGCGTGAGGAGGATGGCTCTTGTCATTTCCCCAGCAGGCCATGCATAATAAAAAGGGCTGTGGCGCTTAGCTGACCTGATTCAGAGGTTACTGGGCGTGGACCGCAGCGCGCGACAGTCTTCTCCACCAAAATATGGGGGATACTTTTATCTTCAAATGCATCTGTCTTCTATATGAGTTCACTTGTTCTGACTGCTCTGGTCTTTCTGTTTCCTTCAGTTTGTAAAATTCCTGCTTTTTTTTTTTTTTACTCCGTTTCTCTCAGATGTAGCATCTGTGATTAGAGAAGCTCAGCAGTGGCACGTCGAATGGAAGAATGCATGTGCGACTCCACAAATGAAATCTGCGCACCATAATGTGCGATTTCCACTAAATTGTTTGTGGCTGTGTTAGTTTTGGAGATTAAGAAAGCAAAAGGCAAGGACTGAGGTTTAAAAAAAAAAACTTTAGTGAAAGGAAAAGAAACATTTAGGAGGTTTAATTTTGACCCAGTTTGACCGTGTTGCTTACATTTGGAGAATTTTAAGATCTTTGCTTCCGTTTTCTGCTAATTAGGACATTGACTTCATAAGCATGTTGAAGCTCCCTTACAATCCTGTTTGTTAGGATCTTTTGTCCATTTTATGCCGCCTAAGACAAATATGAAAACAAAAAGATGTGAGACCTTTACATCAAAACGTACAGTTCGATTTGGGAAAGTGTGCTATGACTTTTGGTAGCAGTATGTCGTACAACGTGGACAAAATTCACAAAAAAGCAGAAATTTCCCCTGCAGACATCAATAAGATTTTGAGGTAATCGGTGTGAAAATCCAGTCGTTCAGCCAGAGTTCAGTCAGTCTAGAAACATTTAAATTGCAAATGGGACACAGAAAGTTGGACATTTCTACTTAAAGAGTGTTTTTATACCTCCAAAATAAAACGTGAAAATCTTCCCATATGTGACGGTTAAAACTGAGAATTAGAAGTTTTTAATACAGTTTAACATTCTTGCACAAAATCTGATTGATTGAGACTCACTTTTTAACTTGTGCTCCATTAAAAGAGAGACAAAGGTGTTTGGTTACCATAGAGACCCTAATGAGCCACTGGCAGCAGCTTTAACATTTCTTTTGATCTTGGTTCCCTTTACACTCTTTGTACAGTTTATACATCAAAACACGGGTATTTCAAGCTGAAAGTTGAAATTTCTTTTGTTCTCGTATAAAATGATCAAAACATTTAAATTAAACTAAAGAAAACCTGCAGGAAAGAAGTATTTTGTTGATGAATGAAAAAAATGATTTATAGGCAAAGGTCCAAACTGGCACCTAAATTCATGTCTTATTCTTAGCCCCTTCCTCCTCCCCCTCCTCTCCCTCGTCCTGTCTCCTTATGTTCACATACTGTCAGCTGGCTGCTGGTGTCAGGATTTATGTGACACCAAATGATAGCACATTATGATGGCTGCCAGCAGCAGCATAATGCAATTCAAGTGAAATATTTTACTGCAATTCTTGAAATAGTCGCCGCCGTTTGTTGGAAAGTCAAACAGCTGAGCTTCTCGTTCTAATAAAACACTATTGCACTAAACTAAATGTTCGGGATGATTTATAAGTGTTTTGAAACAATATCTGATATCGTGACCTCATAAATTCAGCTACTTTAGTAAAATAAGCCCCTATACGTCATGTTTTCCTCATACTGTACGATGAATTGCTTTTTTAAACACAGATATTCCTATCTTTGAGGCCAAATTAAACTAGTCTTGGTGGATTGTGGAGGATGTTTTTTTATCTGTTATTGGACTAAAAGACAGGGAACTTCTCGGGTGTGGGTTGGTGTTCGGTTGCCAGACGGCAGCAAAATGAGGTTTTTTGTTTTGTGACAATGTTGAATGCTTGGTGGAAGAAAGATCAGATCCAGATGCAGACAAAGACTTTCACTAACGGAACTCAGAAGCTAAAACAGATACCAAGACATGTAACACAAACAGAGTCAGATAATCAAAAGAGGAATAGCAGAATAGGGAGTGAAAGTCTTGCATGTGTGGGACTTTGAATAAAAAATACCAACAAATTTTAAATACTGAAATCAAGTATTGTGACAAAAACATTTCTAAAGATCATCAAAACCAAATGTCACTAAAGCCAAAGCAGCTGTAGTTACTCAGGAAAAACAATGAAAAAAAAGCGGCATTAAAAAAACAATTAAAAACTCCAAATAAAACACCGTTTGTTGTTTTACAGGAAGAAACAATTCAACATATATAAAGTTTATACTGTCAGAACCCTCATGATGACATGTTCCATCTCTTCTTTTTATTGTCTTTATATATATTTATATGAATAAAATCTAGAGACAAAGCTGTTTAAATTTCATACAAATTTCAGGACTTTGTGGTTATTTCTTAAGTATTAACCAGTAATATGAAACATTTTATATCTAAAAAATGTCAGGAAACACTGATTAACAGACCTTTCAATTTGTCTGTGTTAAAATTCGGGTGGTTCCGGCTCCTTCCGTCAGGCTGCTTCGACTGCTTCGGCAGCAGCTCGTTCATATTCATTATTCAAATTTCCTGGACTCTGATTGGCTAACAAACTAGCCTATGAGAGCAAAAAATACTGTTTCCTGCCCCGCTGTGCATGGCAATGTCAGACGTCGTGTCTTCCTGTTTGCTACGTCTTATGCTACAGCTTTTAGCCAGCAGCATGCTAGGTGTGGTTTCAACTTGGAGCTGCCGAATACTAACAAACAAAGAAGTTGTGACAAAACAGATACAGGCCGTTCGGACTCGGGAGAACTCGGGTTTTATCACCACCTGCGTAGTTTGAGAGATTAAAACTAAAAGAGAAGTTGTTGACCTGTTTTGACACCCACTATGAAGGTAAGAACACCTGTGGAGCTAAAATATTCAACAGAAACCTCAGAAAAACCGTTTTGAATGGAAGAGCCTCTTTAATCATTATCAATGAGTTTAAAAGTAGACGGATATGTGGATAACTTAATAAACTCCAGTATAGATTAGAGATTTGTTTGACGTGAGGTAACGTATAAATCTGGAATGTTTAACGTGTTAGATTGTGTGCAAAGTTTCTGCTAAAGATTGTAGAAAAACATGGACTGCACACACGTGGAAATGGAAGCTGAAATAGAACCAGTGCCCCCTAGTGGCTGGCTGCAGTATGAACGAAAGATCTTCATAAATCATAAAATCAGGTATGATTAGAAGAAAAATTATTCTTAGTATCAACACATATTTCTAAAACTGCAATTAAGGTTTTGTGACTGGATGAAATTTATACAGGAAATAGGTGTTTTAAATGTGTTTGTTTTTAAAATTATTTTGTTTCTGCTTATGTTTTTTTGATGAATGAAGCATTGGATGTTTCTAAGTTTGATATATTTGTTTACTGCTGACATAATGCAAAGTTTGCTGTTTAGTGAGTGCAGTTGTATTGAGGCTTTCATAAAAAGATAATTATAAATACGGTGGAGGTAAGTGGATGAAACATGTTAGCTGCAATGTTACAGCACAGTCTCTCTCTCTCTCTGAGTTTAGTAAGACAATAAAGCTTCCGCTTCCAGTAAGTCCCGACTTTATTTTGGGAGTGCTGTGGAATATGGAGACAAGATGGGTGAATCAATATTAATTTCTCAGTTCTATGGCCACTACAAAGGCAGCTGGGTGTTGCCAATAGATCAATAGATGCTTCTCTCATTGATTTAGGGATATTTCAGCATAAAACATCTCCACTCGGGCCAAAAAGCTTCTCTGGTTTCATGAAGAAGGGACAATAAAGCAACTCCTACCATCTGCTAACATTTTCTCATAGAAACAAGCTATATAAATAGAGATTAACCGAATTTTAGTTCCTTGTTTGTCTTTGAATCTTGTGTTTACCTTATTTGAACTGATTCCATAAATACATGGCCCGAATCTATCAGAAAACCGAGATGTTTGAAAATCGAGACAGACGTAACCGTGAAGCTGCCGCGTTGTCTGTTCTGGTTCTGTGGAGCTGATGCCTGCCTGCGTTTGCATAAGCTGCGTTGTGGTGTGTCACTTCCGCTGCTCCACCATCTAATGGGGGAGCCCTGCTAAAAAATTCATCGCGTCACATTAACTTTGCAACATGTGCACTGGAGAAAAACAACCAAGACTCAACCTGAGCAACATTTCAGCCTCTCAGGTCAGCTTCAGACGAGGGGAGACAGAGTCGGAGGCATTAATAAAACTGAGTTTGATCAGGTTGGAGCATGCAGATTTTTTTTCAGTCATGAGATAAGAAGAAATTAGAAATAAACTATCTATCTGTTTCTAATTAGGCTCAGAGCTGTAAAATGTGTGCAGACTCGCCTCCTCAGATTGAACTCTGAATAATCTATAATGAAAAAGTGGCTGTAACAACCGAAACAGCATATTTATCTACTTCTACAGACGAGATCCTTGTTGCAAATGGACGTTGAATTGATGACTTTAAGAATTGCAGTAATTGCAGTTTTTAATTCTATTTTTTATTTATCCAAGTAAAAGTCTGGTTGAGATTAAAATCTTTGTTTCTAAGAGGAAGAACTACAGAAGCAGAGACGACATGCTTAGAAACCTAGTTTCATGCTGTACAGACTTATTTATCTCAAGATAAAGTAGCTTGTTCTCTCAAGCTAATGACTTCAAATGTCTGTTTTCTACTGATGTAGAAAAACTTTTTTTGTTGTGAGAAATTAAGATTATTATTATGCCACCCTGCACCCTCTCTCTCCTCTCCCTGCTCCCCTTGGGCCAGCGCTGCCTGAGAGCAAAGACTGAAAGGTCGAGGAAGAGTTTTTACCCACAATCCATCTGTTTACTTAACTCTGAGCTTTAAGTGGTCTGACTGTTCACACTCTGCCCTGATTTGATCTGATTTGTCTTGCACAAAGCAATGCACCTACTGTCATTGCTGCAATAATATGTATATATTTATCGATTCTATTCTGTTATCTTATTCTTTACTATACATCTCACTGTACATTATACTACGTATGACTGTGCATGTGAGAAATTAAGCGATCTAATCTAATCTAATCTAATCTAATCTAATCTAATCTAATCTGATCTAATCTAATCTAATCTAATCTAATCTAATCTAATTTAAAATAACATTTTAATAAAAGAAGTGCTTTATCAAGACATTTCCTGGCATATGATATAGATTGAAAATGTTATGGAACATCCATTGTTGATTAAAGCACAACTATTATGTTGTTTTATTTTGTTACACGGTCAGTCATTATCTTTATCCACTTATTCCTGTTCAAGGTCAAGGAGAGCTGGTGTCTGTCTCCAGCTGTCATTGGGTGAGAGGCGGGGTTACACCTGGACAGGTCACCAGTCCATCACAGAGCCACGTAGAGACAAACAACCAGTCACACTCACGTCTAGGACCAATTTAGAGCTCCCAATTAATCTCATGCATGTTTTTAATCTGGGGGAGGAACCTGAAGAAAAACCCACACATGCAGGTGGAGAACATGCAAACTCCATGATCCTGACCTGGTTTCAAACACAAGACCATCTCGCTGCGAGGCAACAGAGCAGCATTACAAGGATTTTGCTGCTCAGAGAATAAATTAAACTAAGAGAAAAATAAAAATAATAAACCAGCAATATTTACATAACTGAACAATGTGTGCAAGAGTGTTCACAAAAATTATAAGGTGCCAAAAAGTCTGTGAGACAGTGGGGTGTGGGGGAGGGACGGCATGTGTGCAATATTATAATGCATGTACAGTATATATAGCGGCAGGAGGTCCTGGTCCTAATGGACTGAAGTCTTCTTCCAGACGGGAGAGTCTGATGGATTTTATGTCCAGGATGAGAAGAACCAGCCACAATCTTTCCTGCAGGCTTCAGAGTCCTGGAAGTGTACAGGTCCTGGAAGTATACAGGTCCTGGAAGTATACAGGTCCTGGAAGTATACAGGTCCTGGAAGTATACAGGTCCTGTGTGAAAGAAGATTGCAGCAGAAAGGGTGATATGCTACAGTCGGCCCTTATTCTTGGCTGAAGCTGCAGTGAACCAGACGGTGATGGAGGAGGTGAGGATGAACTCATGATGGTGGTGTAGAAATGCACCATCATCTGTCACGGGCTCTGACAGTTTGTTGACCCACATGCCGGACTCAGACTCAGACACAGATTGTTCGGTGCAAAAGTGAACAGGTTTATTTACAAGTGCTATCGTGAACATCAAATATATATATACAGTGGAGAATGTGCTCGGTGATCTGGTGCGTCAGGTGGATCTCAGGACTGTAAGGGGAGAGGAGAGTTAGTGCTCGAGCCGGTTGATGAGAGCAGGAGATATTGCAGGGTAATGAGGAGGAGGAGTGACTCACAGAGTTCGCAGCGGTAATGCTCGGGAGGAGGACAGGTCCAGTGCGGTGCTGTGCGGGAGGTGGTGAGTCCAGGTCGGGTGAGAACGCTGGAGGGAGGTAGTGCAGGTTCCAGGAGATCAGGCGCTGGACACAGAAGGATCCTCGGACACACAAGGAGCAGGGTGACGATAATCCTGGAGACAGCAGGTTAATCGAACACAAGAAAAACTCTCTCAAAAGGCACACAAGAAAACTCGGAATTATCACTAGGAATGAATCACTAGGAGGGCACATAGAAGCTACCATGTAGGTTAACAACCAGGCGCTGAATGAACGTCTGCCTTGTCCTTAAGTAGCACCCTGCTCCTCATCAGCTCTGATCTCCACCAGGTGTAATCAATCTACCTCGCGCTCCAGCGTAGCTTCAATCTGCAAGCAGATGACTCACCCGACACAGAAATACACAGCACATAATACACTGAACCTGACATCATCAGTGTTAGGAGGTTGAACTTCCTCCGTTGTTTTAGGAAGTACATCCTCTGGTGAGAGACTTGATGTTCATCTCCCACTTAAGAGTGATGATGGTGCTGTGGAAGGACTCCACTGTCTTCCTGAAGTCCACAACCATCTCCACCATCTTAGCAGCACTGAACCCCAGGTTGTTGAGCTTGCACCAGGACACCAGATGGTCAGTCTCCCACCTGTAGCCAGACCGATGAGGGTGGTGTCATCCACCAACTTCAGGAGCTTGACAGGCTGATGACTGGAGGTGCATCTGTTGGTGTACAGGGAGAAGAGAAGAAAGAGGGGATCCAGTGATGATGCTCCGGGGGTCTGAAACCAGTTTTCCCAGCCTCACGTGCTGCTTCCTGTTGGACAGGAAGTCTTTGAACCACCTGCAGGTGGAGTTGGGCACATGCAGCTGGGGGAACTTGTCCTGCAGAAGATCCGGGATGATTGTGTTGAATGCAAAGCTGAAGTCCACAAACGCGACCCTTGCGTAGGACCCTGGAAGTCCAGATACTGGAGGATGTGATGCAGGGCCATTTTTACAGATGAGGGTCTGTGATGTTTTTCAGGTGGGTTAGCACAAGGCCCTTAGAGGTCTTCATGACCACAGAGGTCAAGGCGACAGGTCTGTAGTCATTAAGACACGTGGTCCTTGACTTTTTGGGGACAGGGATGATGGTGGATGAGCAGTTAGCAGTAATACATGGAACACTGACACAAGTTACACAACATGACAGTAACCAACAGCGGAGTCGAGCCAAAAAGATGTAGAAATCAAATTTGTCCTCACCTGATGTGAGAAACATGATTTAGTCAAAAAACAAAAAAAGAAACAGATTTAAGTTTCAAACCTGGAGTTTAAATGATCTGATCTACAAGAATTCCTTAATACAATGAAATACAAAGACGTTTTCAACTTCAAACACCTTCAACAGTTTGGATTTTAGGAACCGAGCGAGTGATTTTAGGAACATCTGAGAATTTACCTGCCGTTAACCTTCAGTTGTAAAATGGGACTGAACAACATCCCAGACAGACTGAAGGAAATAAGAATGATTATTATACATGTAAAACAAAAGTTTTTTGGTTCAGGAGTTTGAGTTGAGTTCTTTCACAGCTGGCTCTCGTAGTTGTTGCCTGAGGGAAGTTGGAGTAAAGACGCACGACGCCTGTCAGGAATATAAAAGAAAATCATCTCTCGACGGTTTAATTTACGGGCTGAACTTGGTTTTATGAGCTTTGGAGTATAAAGGCTTTTCACTGCAATCTTTTTTTGTTTTTATGAGCATTAAAGTTTAACGACGACTGTTGCTGAAAATACAATGCAGATTATAAAACATCATTTGTAATTTTTTTTTCTTCCAAATTATCTTTACAAAGTTAAACAGCTTCATTTAAAACTGCTTTACCTTTTGTGGGCGTCATCGTTGTTTAAGTGAACTGTCTTCCTGTCTCAGTATTGCTTTGTGCATCTGGGAGTAATATACAATACTCATTTTGTTCAGACACAGACAGTAATGTTTATTTCCCTCATGATGATGTGCACACATATAGAAACAAAGCAGTCTGCAGTGGAGCTTCCTGTCGGCTCGGCGTGTGAGGAGGCACGGCGTGGACAGCGGCTGTCACTGACGGGGAGGTGGAGACAACAGGAAGCAAAGGGGACATCAGCAGAGTGACAGATTGAGATAAAACACAATTTGACAGGCGAGAAAGAGCGAAGGATTCAAAGAGGAAGGACTGAGCGTGCTGTGTGTTGCAGGGAGAGAAGAGCGTATTCATCGATCTGCAGACAGAAAATATCATTTCTGCTCAGTGAACATGAGATGCTGCAGGACTGGAGGGGTCGAGGAAGAGAGAGCGGAGATAAAAAAAACAAGAGTTCAGATTGTTACAACCTGCAGGTTCTCTTTTTTCTGATTCTGTTGCTTCTCTGGGTTTTTTTTTACACCCTGTCATCTGGTTTTGTTATTATAACCCTGCCAGGATATTGAGGGGGCGTGTCTAGAAAATCTTTGTTTGGGGGGCCAGGTTAAGGCACAGATTTCTAAAAGGGTGGCACATGATAGTGGGCCCATAAATCTAATTTTTACAGAATTATAGACTGTTTATCATAATTTAAGTGGCTCCTATAAACCAAAATAAAATAAAAATAAGTCAAAGCACAATGTCATTAGTACATTCATTAATTATTTTCTTAGATTAATGTAAAAATATTTACTGTGTTTGATTGTCTCTGCTTGGGGGGGCTCCTGGGATGGCCAGTCTAATTGGAA
>SSNP01000055.1:1213746-1247489 GCA_006937955.1 Pachypanchax playfairii
AATAAATAAATAAATAAATAAATAAATAAATAAATAAATAAATAAATAAACAAACAAACAAACAAACAAACAAATAAATAAATAAATGGCGCCATCTCATCGTGCTGTGAAGTGACAGGAAGTCACAGGAACATAAAACAGATACAAAAACGAAACGCTAACAAAATACATGAGGAATAAAACTACGACTAATCTAAATACAAGTAAGAGTTATTGGTAACGGGATAAAACCTAAAACCCTGAATCAATAAAGTAGCTTTCAGTTGACTTAGTGTTTTATTTTCATGTTAATGTGATGCTAAGTTCATAGTGAGCAGCCTGTGTTTATCTTCAGAGGGGAACGTGCGAGGGAATTATGGGAGACATTGTGCAGCGAGCAGATGCCAAAAAGACAGAGAGAAACGAGACGGAAGGATCGTCTCTTTTTAGATAAAAGAAGAAAAGATGTAAAAATCGTCCCTCCTGCATGTGTGACAGCTTCGCTTTAACTCACACACTGAGCTTCGGCCTGCTGCGGACGGACAGACAGCAAACGGGAGGGATGGAGGGAGGAAAAGAATCGCATGAGATGGAGTGAAAATAACCCAGAGCTAAAAAGGAGTTGGCAGCTGGGAGGAAGTGCAGCACAGTAGATGGGAATAAATAGAAACTGAACAGAGGCAGTCGGGATAGTGAAACCGCTTGACTCATTCTTATGATGTCAGATCACGTAAGGGGTCTGTCTCGAGCTGCGTTGGCGTGCTCCAGCTGTCTGTGAGCTGTAAAACCAGGGTTTTACTCAGCTGCTCTCAGTGCACATGTGCAACCCATGAAGCTCTGATTTCTGGCTGCAGGACAACAGAACAGAGACACTTGAACGCACCACAGGTTTTCTGCTGTGTGTTTACAGCTCCAGCAGTTTATTTTAAAGATGTTTTTGCTTTGATTGCAGGAGGCCTCGGGGCAGACACAGAGGAGCGGCTGGTGGAACATCTCCTAAACCCGGCGCACTACAACAAACTGATCCGTCCTGCTACTAACGGTTCTGAGCTGGTTACCGTGCAGCTCATGGTGTCGTTGGCCCAACTCATCAGTGTGGTGAGTAATCTCTCTGAGTCCCAACCATCAAAAATGACTCTCGTCATTTAATTTACAAATTCAGTTTGATTTAAATATAAATATAGAGCCTGAAATCACGTGTTAGTTAATTTATCTTCATTCAGATTATAATGTTTTCTTTAACTCTGGAGTTACTGACTAACATTATCAGATTCATTGATTCATGAAAACATCTTTAACATCTGGACTGATATTGATTCATTATTAGTTCAGTAGTTATTCAGTGATGGTGGTTTTCTTCTGGATCCAGATCCAGAACTTTTGAAGGAACATCAAATCTGTTACACACGTCTGATTCTACAGAGTCTCGACTGTCTGTATGTGTTTGTTGCAGGTTTATAACATCATATGTTCTCATGTGATTAAAAATCACAGGTTCTTTATTATTGTCTTTTCTGGATCAAAGTATCTGGAATTTTGTTTCAATCCAGATCAGTCCTTGATCCAGATCAGTCCTTGATCCAGATCAGTCCTTGATCCAGATCAGTTCTTGGTATCATGTAGAACCTGTTAGAAACTCGCCCTGTATTTATTACCAAACACATGGGCCATTTATTGTGGAGTTACATGCAGATATGTTAAAAACAGCTCTATCTCACAATAATGAAGAATCCTTACGAAAAAGTCCTGGATCCAGATGGTGATCCGGATCACCACCAAAACCTACTCACTTCTTTCTTGGACCATTTCTGGCCTTTCGTGAAAATTCCATCAACATCCATCCAGATGTTTTTGAGCTATTTTGCTAACAGACAAACAAACGCTGGTGAAAACACGAGCAGGCGATAAGACAGAAACCAGAATCATGTAACCCATTCCAAGTTTTAACTTTTGTAAAACTGATCTTGTTTTTTTTTTTTTATCCAAGAAAAACCTTCAAATTCACACAATTGAACTTTGTATTTTCTGACTGAGTTAAACAGTTTCCTGTTCAGTCATTAAAACAAACATAAAAATGCACCAGATTAGAGAACAAACACGTTTTTAATGAGTTAGATTGATTAATCAGTAATTAATTCGACTGTTTAAATAGTCACTACAGCTTAATGAGTAATAATTACATAGTGATTCTTTTTTAACATTTGTCCCCTGCTTGCAAATTAAAGATCTCACAGCTGGATTTAAACCTGTTAACGTGGCAGCTGGTGCTTGAAAGTAAATCTACCTGCATGTTACTGAGCAGTGAAGCGAGCAGCAGCTTCCTCTAACATCACGTTGAAACATTTCACAGATTTTTCTTATATCAAAAAAATCCTTTAAAGTCGGATACATAAAATATTCAGAAAATTCTTATTTTCCATTGAACTTCTTATTGAATGATGATACAGTTAAAGGCCTTGCATTCCATAAATATTACCTGCATATTATCAGCTGCCTTTCATGCCAGAGTTTTTAAACTGACATTATTTTATGTAGAGAAAACAATGGAGTTGTAGTTGTTTTGGTCAAATCTTCAAAGTGACATTGTAAGTGCAATGGTGTGTTTTTGGATGGTTCTTCACAGACAGGTGAGCGCTGTGGTCCAATCAGGTTTTTATCATTGAAGGCAGTTAGCTAAGATTAAGACATCCTGCTAATGTCCTGTTTGTCCTTCATCTGTTCATTTCTTGGACTACTGCAACTCCCTGTATGTTGGCCTGGACCAGTCCTCCTTACACCGGCGTCAGCTGGTCCAGAATGCAGCAGCCCGCTTGCTGACTGGCACCAGTAAGCGGGATCACATAACCCCAGTTCTGGCCTCTCTCCATTGGCTTCCTCTCTTCTACAGGATCCATTTTAAAATGTTACTTTTTGTTTTTAAATCATGGCCCCATTTTACGTTTCTGAGCTGCTGACCGTTTATGCCCCTACCAGAACCTTGAGGTCCAGCTCTCAAGCTCTTTTAACAGTTACAAAAACCCACTTAAAGACTCGCAGTGACAGAGCTTTCTCTGTGGTTAGTCCCAAATTGTGGAACAATTTACCTCTTAACATTAGGACCACACAGAGTTTAGATCATTTTAAATCCCTTCTTAAGACGCACCTTTTTGATCTGGCTTTCAATGCAGGTTGACTTGAGCATCTTAATACTTTATAACAGTTTTTATTATTAATCGTGACTGTTTTGTATTTATTTTATTCCATGTTTTTATTGTTGTTAGTTCTTACCTCGGTTTTTTGTGCCTTGTACAGGACTTTGGGGCAGCTTATGCTGCTGTAAATGTGTTTTATAAATAAAATTGACCTTGACCTTGATATCTTACACAGTCTGTGATCACTCAGAGCTTGTGTTGTGACTGTCTCTTAGCTACTATCACAAGAAATTTGTTGCTCAGTATCTGTAAAATTGACTGAGTTGAAGTCATTTTTTGTGTTTGATAAGGTTAATTAGCTGTGACAGCCATGTTGAATGGGACTGACTCTAAAAGTTAATGACTTGTGAACCACATTGAACATGAGATATTTTACTAACAGAGAGACAGAGTTGATCCTAATCTTCATCGTGAATTGGACTGACTCCAAAAGCAGTGTGGTCACCTACTGTGTAATCTCTGCATCTCTAGAGAAGCAAAACCAAGATCACAAGGGACATACAGTAGAACCCCGCATGGTTGTGTAGCATCTCCTCTTCTTTTAACATCTGTCTGTCAACATCTGGAAGTGAGGAGACCAGCTGCAGGAGTTTTAGGAGAGGAATGTTGTCCCATTCTAATCTGATTCAGGATTCTAGCTGCTCAACTCTTCCTGGGACTTTGTAGCTGGATGTGTAATTTCATGATGCTCCAGATGTTTTGTGCTGGTGAAAGAACTGGACTGCGGGTCAGTTCAGCATCTGGACTCTTCTCCTGTGAAGCCATGCTGGTGTGATAGATGCAGTATGTGTTTTTATTTTTGTTGAAATGTGCAAGACCTTCCCAGAAAGAGACGTTTGTTGTTTTGTGTATTTCCAGATGTGCAAGCTGCTCACAGCATGAGCGCTAATACCACCCCACGCTATCAGAGATGCAGGATGTTGATCTGTCTGTTATCTAACAAGCTGAAAGGTTCCTCTCCTCTTTAGTCTGCAGGAACCAGGACGTGGTTTCCCAAAACAAAATAAAATAAAATTTAGACCAAATCTGACCACGGAACAGTTTCCCACTTTGCACCAAATCATTTTAAATGAGTTTTACCTCATGACCTTTAACCTTGTCTCAATGCTCACAGCTCTGAATCTTTTGATGATGTTAATGATTTTTAAAGATAATATGAAAGAGGATGGAATCTTCAAAGTCTTCAGTTTAAAATTGAAGAATATTTATGACATCAAATTACTTTCTTTAATATAAGGGTTTAATTTAAAACAGTGTATAAAGAGGTAGCAGAGAGAGTGTTGTGAACACAAAAATGTTACAAGAGGCGTATATAGTTAGATTTTTTTCTTAATTTTCCAAACTCTTCTTTCCCGTTTGTAAACCTCCGTCTCAGTTTTTGTCTTCCTACGTTTAATTATCCACCGTGCGCCCTCTCGCCTCAAGATTTACCTGTGAGTGACATCACAGATCCAGACCTGACCAAACGATGCACCGATCTCTCTGACTTGATGACTTTGTATAACACTGATTTACAATTTAGACGGACGTCTCAAAGCATATAAATTATATTCAATCATTTGTAAATTGTAGTTTTCTGTTGCTGTTGATTCATAAATCAAAGCGATAATATTTTGACACTTTTGTTTATGTAACATAGATTTTCTATTTGCTACACACGTATGAATATTAGCCTATGTATTTCTTTAAAAAAAATACTGTAACATGTCAGTAGGTTTACAAAAGTTGGAGAAAAGTTTGGAAAATTGAGGAAGAAAAAATATAATTGTTTAGATATTGTTTTACTCTCACTGCCCATCTTTACATTTGAGAGGCTCTACCTCTCTGGAATGTTCCTTTTAATTTAATTTAACTTAATTACTGGTCAAATGTTCCTTCAGTTGCTTGTGAAATGTGAAAATGACTCTTTAAATCTTTTGTTGCTTCTCTTCCAACATTTTTTGCGATGTGTTGCTGCCATCCAATTCAATAAACTAATATTTTTTGTATAAAATAGTAAAATATCTCAGTTTTAACATCTGATGTTTTGTTTATGTTCTATTGGGAATAAAATAATCAAATTATGTTTTTATTTACAGTTTATACCATATCCCATCTCTTTTTTTTTTTAATGGACTTTCAAACCTTTCACCCTCACATTAGTGCTGTCATGATATCATGTGTTGCAATTACATCATCGTTTTGATGTTTTGTGTTTTCTTCTGCAGCATGAAAGGGAGCAGGTGATGACCACCAATGTCTGGCTAACACAGGTGAGACTTCAAACGCTTCATCTCATCCAAAACACAGAAACTTGGATTGTATCCATGAGTGAGACTTTGACTATAACGCAAACCCGGATTAAACTTCTCTGATTGAAATTATATAATCGGGTTCAACAGAAATGTAGCTGCTTTTAATGCAAGTGTTGTTATTATACTCACCTCTGACTGAACTTTGACCTTTATCTGTATTGCTGGATATTTGAATGCTTGTAAAACTCTGTAACGCACACAAATAGGAGGAAAGGTTAATGACTTATGACTGTTTAATATTTATGACTCTTCTACAAGTAATGTAATCAAACCTAATTCCAAGTGTTGTTTTGGCATGAGGAAACTTTAGCTGTCAACCGACAAGCAGTAAAAAACAGATCTCAGCTAGTAAAACATCCACCATTGATTTATTTGGGAGTTTCAGTATAATCTGAGAGGAAAAATACCAAAAACTGAGCTATCGCCATTGTCAAATCTTGAATGTTACTCAAATTCTCACATGATCTGTTAGCATTCAGTGCAGTTGAAGCTACCGCCAAATGAAAATTAACATCCAGATCTGTTCAAATAAAAATGTTAGAATTATTATTATTCCAATCTTTGGGTTTAAAGGTGCCCTGTCACGCAAATTTCAGGAGTTTGTGGTTATTTTGGAAGTTTTAACCTGTAATCTGAAAAATTTTATATTCAAAAAAATGTTAGGAAACACTGATTAACAGCCATTCAAGCGCTGAATAATCTGACTGCTTGAAAATTGACCTCAATCTGGGCCTGTACTCATTAATATTCATTATGCTAAATCGCTGCACTCAGGTTGGCTAACAGTTAGCCTATGAGAGCAAAGCTTCCTGTATCCTCTCATGCTGTACAACAGCACTACGGCTGTCTGATACCTAATAACATCTTGCATTAAGCAGTTACGAGAGATTTCCAAACGGGACCAGCAGAGATGGAACTTTAACTTCGAGACCAGCACCCCTCTGGGAGGAGTGGGAGGAGGTGCCTGCAGATAAAACCTGGTATTTTATCAGGAATCCATGCAGAATGGCAACGCCGCCGCCCCTCAGTCCCCACTGCCAAGTTAACTGTAGGTTCAGAGAGTCTCTCCAAAAATAAACTGAAGCTTTTTGTCCCACAAATCTGGATTTTTCAGCATGTGCACTGTGTAAATCTGGCTGGAGTAGAAGCACAATGACACTGATGGTCCACCATGTTTGCTACTGAACTAACTTTAGAGGCGTGGTCTCAACTGCATGAGCTGATGAATATTAATGAGCAAAATCAGTGTGATGTCACAATGATTGGATTTTCTAACTCTTGATTGTAGGTACATGTCCAATAATTACTTTCTGAGTTTCATTAAAATCTGCCCAACGATGTTTAACGATGATGACACAGGAGACAACAGCTGACACTTAATTCTGATTCGGACACAGATATACCATCAGCTCAGATTTAGTCTCATGCAGCAAAATTTGATCATGGAGATTATCTGTAAAATACTGGAAAAGGATTTTTGGAGCTTTTGTAGGTAAAGAAGTGAAACTTTCCACAGTCATCAAATCTGTTTCCTTATTAATCAACCAAACACAATCAGTTTGAGTTTATGAGCCTGGTAAAGTAGCACAGATGAAAATGACACTTTATCGAGTCACTGGCTTGAAAGGATTCTCCAAAAGTAAATTAAAAATGAACATTTAATTTACACTAGTTCCATTTGAGCCCTTTCACGTTGGGATTGGATTTAGATGGATGGGTGAACTATCCTTGAAAACGCTCCAGCTTGTATTTCAACATGAATAAGTTAGAATTTATGGCCCATAACAGAGCGCAGAATGATCATAAGCGCTCAGTAGATTACTGACCGTCAGGAATCTTTGAAGAGCTAAGGACAGTCGCGTGTAGCGAAGACAAACTGGGATGGTTCCGGGACTTTACAGCGACTGCAGACAGCCAGTCGGTGACATCCTCCCCTCTCGGAGCCTTCAGAGAGGGGAGGATGTTTCCAGCCTCACACACACACAGAGACATGACAGGCAGAAAGACGCTCTCCTCTCTGCCCATCCGGACACGTCTTCCTGCTGCTGCGTGATTGGCAGATGAGTGACTAAGTATGATGTTTGCATTGGCCCTCAGGAGTGGCAAGACTATCGGCTGACTTGGGTCCCCGAGGAGTTTGATGGGATGATGAAGGTCAGGCTGCCCTCAAAACACATCTGGCTGCCTGACGTGGTCCTCTACAACAAGTGAGTCAATCTCTCATGCTCACGAGTTCACTTAGCTCAGCAAACACCCAGAAGGCATAAACACACACATGAATACACGCAAGGAGATACCAGATAAGCTAAACAATGTTTTCAACTGAACGGAGTGCTGCTTTTAAACCTCGTAAAACGAGAACATCGGTCAAATAGCAGATTTAAAATGCATGACACGTTAAAATCCACCACACATGACTGGATAGGTTGGCTACGATCCGCTCTTGTTGCTCATGATATTTTATCTCACCTCTGAAATCTCGAGAGACATTTAAAAGGTTTAGACAGGCAGCAGATGCATGATGGTACAAAGTCATTCAAATGTATGAAAACACACAAAGTGTACACTCACGGTTTTCAGAATGTGACCTTTATATGGCGTGTGTGATGAAATGGGAATGAACGTCAGCTACACTTTAACGTGTGCTGCATTGCTTCGTTTTATGTAAGCGCTGGTTAATTTTGTGCTTTTGAATAATTTACTTTTGGAAATTTGACTTTTTTTCTATAATTTCTTTAATTGAATTTTACAGACTATAAATAGGACAGTGCAATTAAAAAACACGCTCAAAACAATATTAACAGTAAACAATAACAAAAAGTAACAACAGATGAAATGCCTTTACTTTATGTCAATAATAATAATAATTGGGATTTTGCGCCCCCTCCAGTAGATGGCGCCCTAGGCAATGACCTGAGTTGCCTGTGATCAGGGCCGGCTCTTTTTCTGTTGGAATAAAAAGTTCAGGTGTAACCCGACCTCTCTCCTAAAGACAGCTGGAGATACACACCAGCTCCCGGTAACCCTCAACAGGAACAAGCAGCTACAGAAAATGACTGACTGTTAAATTTGCGGCAGTTTGAAGACATTTTCTATAATAGAATTCACATGAACTATGACATTTAGATAAAACATTTTTAAGGTGGCAGAAATCCACATTGGAAATTGCCTCACTGTAACTTGCTTGCTTATTTATTTGGTCTGAGCTAAGCTCCACTTCTCCAAACTGAGGTCGTTCAGAGAGCTAAAAATAACTAGTAAGAAATATTTTTAAATGTAACCTTCCGACAGAAAATCCACTTCAGAAGATCTGAACCACCTCTGTGATGTAATGGAAACCTGGTGTCAGTGCAAGTCAGCTCATCAGAGAACAGTGACCTTCTCTTCTTTCTCCACTTCTGTCGGGACTTTAGTGTTGATTAAAAGATCAGTGACTGACCTAACTCTGAATAAAAGGATCCTGTAATCCCGTGTTCCTCGGGTTTGCATGCTAATGTCTACGTTTCAGCTGCCCTTATTTACTTGAACAGAAGAATTAAGTTAGTTTATCTGAGTGCAACAAGACGCCATCATTATTGCATTTATAGTAAAAAAAAAAACAATTGAAAAGTTGTTGGAATGATTCTTATTTGTACCTTTTGGTTCCAACACAAGGTGAAACGTGTTGCTTTCCTGCCAAGTTTTTAAATAGAAATTAAATTTTCAGTATTTTTTGTTTAAAAGTCAAACTTGAAGTGTTTGATCAGATTTCATCTGACCTACAAGATGTTTCCTGTCTAGACTAGGTGTTGATTTAAACCCTGTTTCATATGTTTATACAAGCAGATGTATGTGACTGCTGCATTGAGAGAACTTCAATGTGATTTGTAAGAAACAAGGAACATGATGTTCCTGCTCTTAGAACCCAGATGGGAACAGCCTGTTGGTACATGCTGAAGTCACTGTGATGTTCTAATCGATTCTCTTGTTGTTCTTCATCCTCGTCTGTTTTAGTGCTGACGGGGTGTACGAGGTCTCCTTCTACTCGAACGCGGTGGTGTCCTATGATGGCAGCATCTTCTGGCTGCCGCCTGCGATCTATAAATCAGCCTGTAAGATCGAGGTCAAGCACTTCCCGTTTGATCAGCAGAACTGCACGCTGCGCTTCCGCTCATGGACCTACGACCGTACTGAGATAGATCTTGTGCTTCGAGCTGATGTGGCCAGCATGGACGACTTCACGCCCAGTGGGGAATGGGACATCATCGCCCTGCCGGGCAGACGGAACGAGAACCCCGCTGACCCTACCTACGTAGACATCACGTATGACTTCATCATCCGCAGGAAGCCTCTGTTTTACACCATCAACCTCATCATTCCGTGCGTGCTCATCACTTCACTGGCGATCCTTGTTTTCTACCTGCCGTCTGACTGTGGAGAGAAGATGACGCTCTGCATCTCCGTCCTGCTCGCTCTCACTGTGTTCCTGCTGCTGATCTCCAAGATCGTCCCACCTACGTCTCTGGACGTCCCCCTGGTGGGGAAGTACCTGATGTTCACCATGGTTCTGGTCACGTTCTCCATTGTCACCAGTGTGTGCGTGCTCAACGTGCACCACCGTTCGCCCACCACGCACACCATGCCCCCCTGGGTCAAACTGGTATTCCTCAACAAGCTTCCTGCCCTGCTCTTCATGCGCCAGCCGAGGAACAGCAGCGAACGCCAGCGGTTACGTCAGAGGAGGAAGGCGCAGGAACAGAAGGAGGGAGGGCGCGGTGGGGAACCGGGGGGTCTGATGGTGGGTCTGGGTCTTGGCAGTGCCGGTGGGAACGGAGGAGCGACCTCTACAGCGGTGTTCGGTAAAGACGACAACGAGCCTTGTACGTGCTATGTGAACCGAGCATCAGTTAAACAGTTTGGAGGGGATCTGGCAGGTGCAGGAGGGGGATCGATGGATGGTCTGAACAGGGTGAGGGAGGGCCGGGAGGGCGGATCTGGAAACCCACAGAGGGGGAAGCAAGCAGCTGGTGGTCCTGCCCTGACTCAGGCCCTGCTGGCTCAGGCCTGTCCAGGCTTTGATGAGGCTGTGGAAGGAGTACGTTTCATCGCCAACCACATGAAGAGTGAAGACGACGATCAGAGCGTAAGTTCCACAGAGTTTGTTTTTAATTCCCCTTCGGAACTTTTAGTATTTTATATGTTTGTACTAAAAACCTGCAGGTTTATTATTTTGAAAAGTTGATATGTTTTAATCAGTCATCTCTGGGCAGCAACTCAACTGCTCAGGTAAAGGTCATATCAATAGACAGGATTGTCCAAAAGGTTCAAACTACCCTCATATTTTTTCTTCTAAACCAGCAGATCATTCTATAATCATTTAAAGAGATCTTGATCAATAGTTTCACTTTCTGAACATCTATTAAAGGTATTTTTTTAGATCAACTGCTTTTATATTCATGTTCTATTCAGTTCATGCAGCTGCAGGTAGAAGAGAAAAGAAAGAATTTCAAGTCTAAAAAACTTTCAAATACAAGTTAACAGAATTTGAAAGTAATTTCATTCAGAAAAAGAAACAAAGACTTGAAAAAGGACCTGAGAATTGTTTTGTTATTCATTTAATCATCAACTCATCCAACAAGTTTTCAGCTAAAAGGGTCTTTGTGAATTACTGTGTTGGTGCTAAAATAAAATCTGATGTATATGTTATTATTTTTTTTTTTTAGAGATTCACTGAAGAAATTGGGACAAATGGGGTCTCTTTACAGGCGAATAGAAGCTAATTGAGTAGTGAGCAAGTTTCTAGCTAGCCTGTATTTTAGCTAGTTGCTAGTTAAAGATCCAAAATACTTAAAATAAAAAATTCTTTGCTCCGATGATTGTTGTGTTTCAAACCTACACTGGTTTATTTTGAGTTTAGGTGCCTGTTTATGCCTAAATGATTCAAGTTTAAACACCAAACATGCTTCAACTTACAAAAAACCCACATGAATTGAACATGTTTCTCGCGTGTGTTCATGTGGGTAATCATGTGTTGTCACATGAACATATTAAAAGGGTTCCAAATCCACATTTTCATTGAAGAATGACACAGTTTCACACGTTTCACATGATGTGGAAATGTGTAATTTTTCCCATGTGATTTTACTTTAAAGAGGCCATTTCACACAAATTTCAGGATTTTACGGTTATTTCCTAAGTATTAACCTGTAATATGAAACATTTTATATCTAAAAAATGTTAGAAAACACTTATTAACAGACCTTTCAATCTGTCTGCGTCAAAATTCATAAAATTTCGAGCAGCAGCTCATTAATATTCATTATACGAATTTGCTGGACTCAGATTGGCTAAAAAACTAGCCTATGAGAGCAAGGCATACCGTTTCCTGCCCCGCTGCGCATAGCAACAGCACACGCAGTCTCTTCTGGTTTGTTACGTCTTATGCTACAACTTTTAGCCAGCAGCATGCTAGGCGTGGTTTTAACTGTAGGATCTGATGAATACTAATGAACAAAGGAGTTGTGATGGGCCTCTTTAAGGGTTTTAAAATTATCTGGTGAAAGAACAAAAATTTGCCTTCAGAAAGCGTAAAAACCACTTCAATCAAGGAAAATCTCAAAAAATGAAGGATGACTCAAAACTTTTGCACAGCAGCCGGTGATGACAGTATCAGTTTGCCCGTGTGTTACTATGATTTAACTCTGTGTGGATAAACTCTGCTGTGAGTCATCCTGTTTTTATCCGGATGCATTAGGAGCCATACTGTATCGTGAACAGAGCGAGATGAGTGCTGGATCATGTTATTTAGCCTTTTAGAATGTGAGGTGCAGTAAGAGCAGACAGATTTGATGACGTCGCCGCAGCGCAGTGACCATCCAGCTCAGATATGTAATTTTAGCAGCAGCGTGACGTGTGCATGAAGAAGGGAACAACTAGAAAGGAGCTGCGGAGCTGAGACAGTCGAGTGTGGGGAAAAGAAAAGCCTGTTTCTCTCCTGGAATGAAAGAAACAAACGTGAACTGCCGCTAGTTCTGTTCATCATCACCGTAGTTACAATCCTGTAGCATGTCCATTCCCTGTTCTTTCCATCTCTCCTCGTCTGCCTGTCCTCCTCAGCTTATCATCACAGGGTTCAAAAGTCAGAGCTCTCTCAGCGTCCTCCATCTCCCAAGTCTCTCGCGTGCCTCTTCTCCTCCTCGACTCGTGTCGGACCTCATCAGAGCCGTGTGCCAGAACAAATCTCTGCTCACATTAACCCGTCACCTTCATTAACCCTCTGCAGAGCTGCAGGCAGGGAGATAGATGGACAGAAAAATTCCTGCTCATCTTAATCTTTCCACACTCTTTTTTTGTCCCCCCCCACAGGTCAGCGAGGACTGGAAGTACGTTGCCATGGTGATCGACCGCCTCTTTCTGTGGATCTTTGTGTTCGTCTGCGTGTTTGGCACTATGGGGATGTTCCTGCAGCCCCTCTTTCAGAATTACACAGCCAAAAGCATCACCTATTCACCAGGCTGACCCCGCCCCCTCCTAGAACACGAACACGCCGACGGACAGCGCCCTGAACAATCAGCACAGCAGGACACGGGTTGGAGGTGTGTGTGTGTTTATGGGGTGTGGGTGGTTTTTAGTTTCATCGTATCTATAGGATCAAAGCTGGTCCTGAACAGTTTCACATCCATTAACTTTATAGTAACTTCTTTTGCAATGAAAAAACATTTTTCTTGTACAAGGACAAAAGGAAACACCCGCAAACCTCCACCTACAGTATTTTGGTCCCGACGCTGAATAAACTGACCCTCCCCGCGCTGGTCCTCTCCTTGCTTCCTTCTTCAGCATCTAAGGGAGTAAGGACGTTGATCCTCACGCCAGCCTAAAGAACAGACTGTTAACTGCAGCAGATATGATCTAAACACAGTGTTGACTTGGTTTCCAGATCAGAGAGGGAAGTTTTTTTTTTTTTTTTCTAAAATCCACTTCGTCTGTGAACTGATTCCATATATTTGATCATAGCATAGCAGCTTGCCACAATATAGCATTAAATAAATGATAAGAATATCTCTGTGTTTGTTCATGCAAAGGTTTAATCCTGATAGACAAACTGAGGTGTGATTGTATAGATATGAGACGAATGTGATATTAACTGTGTAACACAGTCTGTGTGCGTACACCAACACGACACATGTAAGTTCTGAAGGGAAACATAGAAGACGCGTGTTAAACAGAGCCGGGGTGCAATGTCAAACAGAGAAAACGATAGATTATGCATGGGCAGTGTTTGTTTTGATTAAAATGCTGTATAGTATAAAAGGAGGACAGCTGCAGCCTGTTGTGCCAAAGTCCACAGCTGCTTATGAGTCTTGCTCTAGAGAAATGGAGAAATCTGAGCCAAGATGGAGGACGTTTACTGGATGGGGGAATGTGATTTCATGTGTTTAATTAAAGAGGCTATTTGGGAATTTTTAGAATTGAGGTTCATATACTGAATATCTTTACATTTGTAGATAGTTTAGCTCCATGAATGACCTCGGTTTGGAGAAACAAAGTTCAGACCAGACTAACAAGCTAATGGCTAATCTTTGCTAGGTTCAGAACAAAATGGATCTCTGCACTTCAAGACCCACTCTGCTCATCTTTTGAGCTATTTTAAAGCGTCTCAGTGGCTCTTAAATTATGATTATTTTACCCAAAATCACAAACCTGTGCCATTTTCTAGGATGTAGCTTCTGCATAGCAGCAGTCATTAGCAATTCGCCTCTGCACTGTGGGCAGAACTGTTGGCATGGAGGATCCCCCTGCCCCTCCCTGTTGCTGAGAGCTCTCTCTTTACGCTAGCCCTACCGCTAGCTTACAGCTAGCAGAGCAGGAGCATTTGGCCCATTACTGCATTTTCTACGTCACACACAGACCCTTTTTTAAACTGCATTTTTGCAGAAATGCAATTTAGAGCCTAATTTTCCTAAGATATGTCCCCTTGCAACATGAACGAAATTTTCATCGGAGGGGGTCATTAAAGCGGCTCCAGTTTCAAAAATGTTACAGCAGATTATGTGAACTCTGTTCATTAAACCTTCACATAGTCGTCAGTGCACTAAACTTTTGTCTACATCAAATGTTCCTGTTTTTTTTTTTTTAAATCGCTAGCAGCAGCTAGCTGTAGCTCTTAGAGGTTTATAAAATTTACGTGAACTGTGTTGAAATTTTTGAGACTGAGTTGTATTTAAGACAACTTTAACCCGCCTTGGTTGGAGATTAATTGGTTGATTGGAGTGACTGTTAGCTCGTTGGTCTGGTGAATCTCTTTTTCTCCCAACTGAAGATGTTCAAGAATGAACAGATATGATAATAATTCTTCATAATCTTTCCACAAAACCCCAGTTCATCCTTTTATGAGAGCTGATCTGAAACAACAAATCAATAATGATGACTGACAGGATTTATTCATAGGTTTTTGGTTAATTTATGTTTGTTAACATATTTTTCTTCTTGTTATGACCAACTGACCAAGTGTCTCACATGTAGCCCGTTGCTTTCTCCTCTTCCTCTCATATTGCTCAGAGCGTATCAGTACATGTACGTGTGCGTGTTGAATTCCTGCCCTGGTTTCTCGGTGCATCGCATCTGATGAAAACAGTGTTCAGACGGGCAGAAAGAATGTGTGTCCTCACATGTCACGTTTGATTATTCTCTGTCAACCTCCATCTCTTTTGTTCAGTCACATATGTCTGTTACATTTAGAATAATGGTGATCTTATTTCTGTCTTTTTATTACCATCTAATAGTTTTATTCTCAGGTTCTTTAAGAACAATAATACAAGGTCTTCTTCAGTTTAAAGGTCAACAATAGCAGCTGCAGAGGTTATGCAAAATCTGTATAAATGAAGCAGAGAGACAAAGCAGGTCGATCGATTGATAGAAAAGGCTCTTTGTGTGAAAAGAGACTGTAAACCTGAACAAATGCTTATTTATCCCTGTCACTGTCATCCAGCTTTTCACAGCCATGTGGCCCTGCTCACTGGGAGCCGTCTCTGGAGGATGGGATTACCCGCAGGGATCCACAGCAGATCCCAGACAAGTGTAAAAAGCCTTTCCAAGACTTGTGAACACACTCAGCTCTGCACCAAGAAAGTGCTGCCGCCCACTCTCTCCTCGCTCCCTCTGACCTTTACACACTCCTTCCTTTTCATGTCACTTCCTTTCGGATTATGCTCCCCTTCATATTTAACCCTCCTCCCTTTTCCTGACTCTGAAATCTACTCACCGTAAGCAGCCCAATAAAGGTTGTAGGTTCATATTAATCACGTCTGTGTGGCATGTGTTTTACTCCCACGCTTGGTCTCTTAAACGTGCACAGAGAACCTCAGTCCTGTGAGCCTCCACATCGACCTGAGCTCTCATTAATCTCTGCAGGATGAAACGAATGAAAGAAACATTTCCTGGCTTTCTAATATTTGCAACTTCCTTTTTGCACATTTAACCGAACACTTTTTTTTTTCTCCTTCTCTTAGGAAGTAGGGGTTTGAAAACAATCATGGGTGTAGGACTCTGCCAAGGCCACTCCAGGTTCTCACTGTTCTGCTGTAAAAACAGGAAGTGACATCGTCATTACCTGCACGTAGAAACCTTTTAACTGGCTCGTAGGCTGTAATTCATTCTTATCTAAACAGAATCTAGAGTTAAACACATCGCTGTGTGTGTTTTTATTTGAGCTGCCATCCACGGCTATCCGGCAGACGGTGGTGCAGAAACTGGAGAGGAAACACAACGTTCCTGTTTTTTAAATCGAGGCAGGTATCAAACGAGGGACACTTGCTGCCACCTGGTGCCCATCAGTTGTTTTCCACCCATGTTGTATAATAAAGCACAGTTAACGACTGATTGTTGGAGTCAAGTTTATTCTTTCCAGATGGATGTTCTGTAGCTCAAAGCTGCAGCAAAATGCAGGAAAATAAAGCGACTGAATGATTTTAAAGATGCAGCAGCGATACTAAAGTTTCACTGGGACAAAATATACAACAATTACAGCTCAAGTCAGGACATGTGTGTGTGTGTAAATGTATTTTTCTTCCTGTTGGTTTCATGACAGGACGTCCTCTCCTGTCTGAACTCTTTTCCTCCCCGGAACGCGCTGGATTCATCAGAGTGGGTCTCTCACTTCTTCTTCTCCGGCTTGTCGTTGAACTCCAGGAAGAAGTCGTTGCAGGCGACAGTCAGAGCTCCGACCAGGATGACGAACTCTGTGAAATCGACCTCTCCATCGTTGTTAGAATCCAGGTCGTTCATGACCTTGTCCACCGCCTCTTTGTCTTGAGCGTTCTGCGTTCGGGAGGACAGATACAACATTAGTGGAAAGTGGATGTAGGAACGGCAGGTTTTATGTGCACTTTAACGTGCGCTCTCTCTCTCTCTCACCCCCAGGTAGTTGCCGAGCTCTGTGGTGAGCAGCTCTTTGAGCTCAGCCCTGCTCAGCGTGTACTTGTCCCCCTCGTTACCAGAGTATTTGTGGAAGGTCTGGATCATGAGCTGCATGGCGCTCTCAAGGGTGGAGGCATTCTCTGAGTTAGGCATAGACATTCTGGAAATGAAGAGAGAGAGAGAGAGAGAGAGATGGGAGGGTGGGTGAGGGGAAACCTGCGTCTGCAGACTCTGATCTTCAGTAGAATCAATACTGGTTGAAAGCTCTCACCAATGCGCCTTTCTTTAGACTCACTATCAGTCAGTATCAGCTGGGAGATCAACACACAGGAAGTAATGAAGCCCTACTTCTCAGATACTAATCTGACTGATAAATTAAACATTGGTCAAGTTGGAAACTGACTCAGGTCAAGTTTTATTCCGTTTCCTCTCCATCCTGATAAGATTCTGCTACATATCTCAAAAACCTCGAGTATTCAACCATCAAACACGAGAACCAGCGGATATGTGAAACTTTGAAACAGCCCAACAAGAGGAAGCAACACACACACACACACGCAGAGGCAACTGGATCTGGCTTTTACTTGAGCTCCAAACTAGCAGAAAACACCTGAGACAGGTGTTAAGTCCTTGTCCTTCTTGAACCTCCGTCACCTCTGACCTGTAGGAACTTTTCCTTTCTCTTAGTCACAGCTTTTCTTCTGCACACAGTTTTCTGGATGGCACCAATCAGCAGTGTTAGAGAAACTCTTTCTGTTCCTTTATTGAGGGGAGCGGGGAGTTTCGGAAGCAGTCCACTTAAAGTCACAGTCTCTAAAACTAAACATTAGAGAAACTTTCATCCTTCCATCTCTGTTACTTACCTGAGTGGAGGTGAGGTGTTGGTCTGACGGCTCAGGAGCAGAAAGGGGAGGCAACAGAAGGTGACTGAGGCAACAAGTGGATGACGGCACCTTAAATAGATCCCTTAACTCCACCCGAACCACCTCCATCCCTCCTTCCACCTGTCGCCCCTCTCCTCTCCTCCACCATCTCTGTTTACGCATCACACACCTGCCACTTTGCTAAACCGACACTCGTAACATCCACCTCTCCTTTTAATTTACTGCCTGTCAGACAGAGAAGATTAATGGCACAATAAATACACCAGCACATTAAGTAAATTGATTTTTTTTTACTTTTACTCTTGCATAAATATTCTCCTCAGATGAGCGTCAGCAGGCGACAGTAAGAGCAAAGTTTGTGAGAAGCAGATTTTGTAATATTTTACACTTTGATCATCACGGTTTGCTGGAACAGCAGAACTCCTGGAGCACAATGGGCTTTTTGTACGACAGCAATTCATCACATTCTTTATTACTTTATGTTCTTGCCAACAGTGACTCATCCGGTCCTGCTGTGCAACTTATATCAAAACAAAAGAAAAAGAAATGCTTGCAAGGAGTGCTAAAGTAAATAATGTGCTCAGATCAAGATGAGTGACTATAAAATTGTTGGAATGTGCTGGATTTACAGGAAGAGGTCTGCTGAGGAGGAAGAGGGTCATTACTGAGACAGTAAGGACAAGCAGAGCCTCCAAACTCAGCAGCAGTGCAGAGAAATCCCAACCAGGCAGGGACATGCACACATCTACCAACAAGTTCACACCAGAAGACATGACGTGATTAAACCAACAACAGGTCTGAAGAGGAACAGAAACACTCCCTAACATAGTCGAACCATTTCAGCAGGAACAGAAACATCTTTTAAATAGTTCATGTCACCGATCCACCTGACTTTAAAGTCATAAACCGGAGGTTGATGTAAATTTAAACGCATGTTCTCGCTTCTCAAACACGTTGCAAAAGCACGTCTATCCCCCCTCGATAGGGCCACGCTGGTAAAAGCATCATCTTGTTTATGAGACTCTGCTGCAGTGTATTGTGTCAAAGGGGTGTGTGTTTTGCATGCAACATATGTGTGGATAGTGTTGCAGTGTTAAGGATGGAGCACAATAAGGAGCATACTGCGTGTCAGGATCCGGTTGCAACCGTTCATGCACCTAAAAGCTGCTGCGTTTAAGCAGGCAGGAAATTTGGCGCTATATTTAAAAGGTAGCTGCAGAGAGCGCGAGGCAGAATTGCATCGGTTCCCATCAAAACACACCATTTGCTGTTGGTTTTTTTCTGTAAAATATAAAACATGAATGTATAAAGAGCTTTCAAATGTTTAAAAAAAAATAATACTGGGACTGCAACCATTAAAACAGACAAAACATAGAAGGTTTAATATAAAGCTTTTATTTTGAAAATACAACACATGTTATTTTTGTGGCTAGGAATATTTTTAAAAAGCCATTTTAGAGAACTTTAATGTATCCTTAAGATTTAGGATTATTATATAAAAGGTTGTCTGGTTTGGACTCTTCAGTAATGATTTCTACATGTGTGCACGTTGTGGCTGGAATGTTGGAAAGTTAGAAAAAGTGGGTGGGTTTTGATTTGAAGGCCGTGTAAAGACTGATGCTTCTATGATGCGCCGGAGTTGGATTCAGTCTTGCTCTGACTAAGAGAGTTGGCCACGTAGCCAATCAGAGTGAGGTATTCCTGGAAGCTGACTTTTCCATCACTGTTCTCATCCAGTCCCTTCTGCATCTCCTTGAGGGCCGAGCTGCTGTTTGTATCCTGGATAAAAGGTGACGACACACAGAAACACGTTGACTTCTGATGTAATGTGTCCTGCTAATGATGGATAATCAGTAATCAGTATGCTCTAACCTCCATGATGCCGCCCAGCTGTTTTTGGACCAGCTTCTGGAACGATTTACTATCGAGGTTCTCCTTTCCCCCGGCAGATTTAAGAAACGTTGTCACCACAGTCTTAATGGCTGACTCCATGTTTCTGCACGAGCAAAAGAAGGACACACAAAAACGAGAGATTGTCTTATTATTGACACCCGGACTGTGAAACTTTAAGCTGTTTGAAAATGTTTTAGTAAATTTGATTTGTAATGCATGAAAATTAAAGTAAGGTTTCTTTGAAAAGTAATGAATGTTTTACTTGTTGAAAGCTCGTTGAATGGAAACACAGTGTTTAGTCCTGAACACATAATGGCTAGTTGCAGCAGGGACGAGACCAAAAATGGATCTCAGGTCTTAAAATTAGAAGTCCAATGTTCAAAGTGTCATGGCGGTTCACCTGAACAGTGTCTAATAAACCATCACCTTTTCAACTATTCTAACCCTAACCATCAAATTTGGACTTGAATGTAACGAGTTACAGCTTTTGAGCTCTGCTGCTATTTTACACTTTAAATAACTTTTTAAAACAACTTAACAGTGTGTAAATAACCTCGAGGTTAACCGCTACAGGATCATATGAGGCCAGTGCTGATCTTCATAAAGTGTGATTTCCAATGGCTGATGAATCTGTTTATTATTTTTGGCTATAAAATATTTTCCATCTAACAAGTATAGACATTTAACCCTTTAGGCACCAGAGTTTCTTCATGAAGATATTTTTTATTGGCATATTGTCATAAAACTTTAAAACTTGTAGCTTTAAAACTATGCGCAACAAAGGGAAACTACTCAGTTCATGTTATGTAATTTAATTTACATATAGTATGTAGTTTGCTTTATTAAAGACACATGCACTTGGGTCCATAGCTAAAAGATAAAATTATCAGAATAAATAAATACGATAAAATAGCAGTAAAACATTTACAATATCATCTCCAGTGTCATTCAATTACATAGAAGCTAATACGCCAGCGATGCTACAACTTTCAGAGACTGAATTATACTGTTCGTAGTGACCTTTAACCTAATCAGGCAGCTATGTATGAGAGTGTGCAGTACAGCATGACAGATGGGCAATCCAACATCAACACACAGTATGAAAATCAATAATTTCACTGTTTTTCTAAACAAAACTTCTGACATGCAACTATTTTAATCTGTCCCTGCAGGTTCAGGTGACACGGATTAGGATGTTTTAGTCTTATCTTAAAAAAACGGGAACAACTCCACTTCTCTCTCTCTATTGAAAAAGATAGTTCCTTTACCAGAATACTAACATACCTTAAGCATTTTTATCATCTAGTAGTGGTGGGTAGAAACAACGTGCTATTTATAAGTACAGACCTGTCACAGTTCTGCAACTGAGGTTGTTCAGAGAGCTATTCATTATAGTTATTTACTGTTTACACCCTTTTCACAAAACCTCATTCAAAAAATCTGACCTTTAACTGGTTACGAGCATCTTGCTTATCACATTAAACTGTGTAGATTCTGTATAATCCAGGTTGTAATCTGTATAAAAACTCCCACAAACCAAACTGCAATGGAAGTCAACAGGACTTCCTTGTTTGGTTTCTGAAGGTGTTTCATCAGAAAAATCTGATTAACCATGAAAACAGGATTATTCCAACTACAGTTTATCAGCCTGAAATTCCCATCAGTCATTAGAACTGAAAAAAGCTTTAATGACACGTGAAACAGAAAATCCAGATGCCTTTAATCCAGTGTTAACATCACTGAGAATTGACACCAGCTCCAAACTGAGGAGATACAACTTAAAAAGATTCACATAATGAAGGTTAATCCAGAAAATAACAAGAAACATCAAGAATTTTAAATGGTTTAAAATGGGTACTTTTAGATAAATTATTGGGAAACACACGAATGATGCAGCAGCTCAGATAAGAAAGAGGAGGAGAGCGAAAAGGATGCAGCCTGAAGTTAGTCTGAAGTAAACAAGGGTGTGATGGAAGGTCCAAACTCTGATCTCAGATGGTGGACATCTGATCCTGAATGCCACGCAGGTGGCTGGAAGTTCAGATTACAGCCTAATACCCGTCTGCTGCTGCGGCTGCACGCCTCTCTGCACTCACTGTTCACACGTATGAAAACATCACCTCAACCAGTCAAGCAAACAACCGGAACACAAACATCTCGTCTGTTGTTACCGCGTCCTGTCAAAAACCTAAATAGTAATTAGGCTTTACTTATGTTTTCACTGGACATCAGAAGTGGCGTGCGTCCGACTTTCACGTCACGCACCACAGTGTCACACACCTTTACTGTGTTGTATGCATTGAAAGTCAGTCTTCAAACAGACTCCCCATTATGCTTTTTGGGGACACTTACTGTTTTTTTTATTGTTTTATTTTGAAATGACAGACGTCTGCAGAGAACACGGTTTCACAACGTGTTGCATAAATGAAGCTGAGAGCTAGTAAAACAACAAAACACAGACAACAAAGACAACTATGCAGCTTCTTGGTGTGAGTCATGACAAAAACTGCACCACAGACTGTGATTCTTGAAAGTCCCTTTGAATTTAATCTTTGTTTTTATTATGTGGAACCTGGTTTTCACACAAAACTAGTTACTTGATCCTTTAATTTAACTGAAAAATCAATCCATTTTGTTCAGTTTTAACTTCAGACTAAATGTTTTCTAGTTCTGTAACGTTCCTTCACCTCATTCTGAGCATGTTCTTCTACCATTTTAGCTCACGTTACATTTTCTTTCACAATATTTAAAATGTTATTTAGCTGCTTTAGATTTGGAACACTAGTTTTTCTTCATTTCCTGTTTGCAGAACAACTCGGGGTGGTTTTTGTCATGAAAGGTGTTTCAAAAGGCCCCAAAATTCAAACTCAATGCAAATGAGCTCAATTGAAGAAAAATCTAAAATATTTGGATGGAAAAGAAAAGACTGACATGGAATCAACCTGAGGGTCAGAAACAGACACAAGAACAGTAGGACCTGATAAACACAAGCTCAGGACTATTTAACTGCTGGGAGGGTGATTATCAACTGAGAACAGCTGAGCTGATTGATGAACGGCAGGTGTGAGTGATGAACTGAACTGAGGGGAACAAAGAATACATGAGACCCACTGACCACTGAGGGAAAACAGATTAAGTCAAGTCTAACACACAGAACACAACACTAGAACAGATGTCTAACTGGTTTTTAATGATTTTTTATACCATGGGTGAATACTCAATTCTGATTGGCTGCATTGTGTCCATTAGACGGCATATAAGACACCTTTAATGATCCTATATCGTGTAAAAATCAACCTTTTGGAGCTTTTAACCATGTTGTGATGTAATTTTCCTTATTAAAGAGGCCTTTCCATTAAAAATGGTTTTTCTGAGGTTTCTGTTGAATATTTTAGCTCCACAGGTGTTCTTACCTTCATAGTGGGTGTGAAAACAGGTCAACAACTTCTCTTTCAGTTTTTATCTCTCAAACTACGCAGGTGGCGATAAAACCGGAGTACGAACGGCCTGTATCTGTTTCGTCACAACTCCTTTGTTCGTTAGCTTTCATCGGCTCCTGCAGTTGAAACCACGCCTAGCATGCTGCTAGCTAAAAACTGTAGCATAAACACGTATCAAGCAGGAAGAGAGAACGTCTGCTATTGCCATGCGCAGCAGGGCAGGAAACAGTATACCTTGCTCTCATAGGCTAGTTTGTTAGCCAATCAGAGTCCAACAAATTCGTATAATGAATATGAACGAGCTGCTGCCCAAAGCCTGATGAATTTTGACGCAGACAGATTGAAAGGTCTGTTAATCAGTGTTTCCTAATGTTTTTTAGATATAAAATGTTTCATATTACAGGTTAATACTTAAGAAATAACCACAAAGTCCTGAAATTTGTATGAAGTGGCCTCTTTAAAAAATCCCCCCATATCCTCCTGACTACCAGTATGGTAGTAGTACCAGTACTACTGGTAGTCAGGAGGATAGTGGTTTTTGGCTTAATACTTGCATTTCCCAGTAATCCTCCTGCATCCTATGCTCTGAGCAGCTGCTCCACTCTCTCCTGGAAAACAACTGATGGTAACACAGTGATGTAACAATATTACACCAGGACCTGCCCAGTATGTCCACACTGCCCTTGCAGATTAAACACACAACCCGAGCTACAAGAGTCTGAAGCAAGACACTAAGCACCACCGTTTTGTAGTATTTTAACTTGAGAATACAAGTTATATTTCTGGATAGATGAAGACTAACCAAAGGTAAGATTTTATCATATGTGTCTATCCCAGATGCTGAAAACTGTAAAATAACAGAATACAGAACATTTAATATTTATTTCTTTCATAAATGATCATGTTATAAGCTGGATAATGCCTAACAAGGTGTTCATTATCAGAAATTAATGGACTTCAAGGAAGCAGCAGTCTGACGCAAAGCAGATGATGTTTCACGCCTTACATAATTCACAGATAAACTGATGTTCTCTTGATGGAACATGATTTATCTTTTTCTAAACATTCTTGTTTAATTCATTGGCTGCCAGCTGTTTTCCGAACAGAAAGGCCCTTCACTGTCAGCATTTTTGAGCATTTTTACTGTTTTTGAAGAGCCACAGAATATTATGCTTTGTGACTATATAAATATCAGAACTATCAAAACAAAGACTACACTCTCTACTTCCATCAGGAACAAACTGCTTTTTCTAGCTTCTTTCAAATCAATCACAATGATAGTTGATTTCACCAAAAACTTCTGTTTCTGACCAAAAAAATGGAGAAGACTGGCTTTTTGTAAAAAGAGACACATCAGGCATAAAGTGTCTTTGAAACTGATAAACGGTGTTTTATTGACACCCCCGGTTGATCCAGACGCTCATCTGATGGATCTGGGTCAGTTTTACTAACATCACGTGACTCGGACCCGTCTGCTAAACTGGAGGTCTCAGGCTGAGATGAAATATGTGCAGTGAGCTCGGCGGCCGGCGTTGATTGTCATCATTTCTGTTTATCCAAACTTTTGCGACTGCGACACAGACTTCGATGAAGTGTGAGCTGCATACGTTTTTCTGCGTTGCGCCCTGTGTTGCACCCCCGCATTACGCATTATGGTTTCTCAAAACTCGCTCCTCTTTCATGGATTATCATCATGATCACAGGAAGTGTCGCCGCCGCACACAGGTAAGAAAAACTTGTTCGTCCTTTAGAGACGTGATATTTACTCTCATGGTGCGCGCGGTTGTTCCCTCACCCCTTCCGTTAAAAATCGCAAAAGATGACTTTAATCGTCGTTGGCGGTGAGTGGTTGTATTTGACAAGATGACTAAGGTCGTCTTTGGCAGTGAGTTCAATAAAAACATCCTCGTTTAATATTTTCTGGACAAAAAATACTTCTTAAATATTCTTTGAAAGTTTCTACAAAATAAGTCTCATATTTGATACGTCTGTTTCTATCTAAACCTCTACATGTCTTCTGCCCTCTGGTGGAGGGTCTAAGTACTACTGGGGGACAAGTGCCAATTATGTTATTCTATTACTCTATTAAAATATTGTATGCAGTCCGATGAAGCTTCATCAGTTTGTTTTTCTAAAATCTTTAAAAAATTTAATTGTTTGTGGCAAAGATACACGTCCATAAAACCTGCTAATAATTGATCCTTCACAGATGATCAACTGTTATTCAGTTCAACACCTCCAAGTGAATATATAATATATAAACCTTGAGGTCCTTAACTAAGGTCTATTGAGGAAACAATAAAGTTCATGTTTCATTCTGTGAATGGAAAATGTTGATTTCCCTCATTGAGAAAGATTTCACAACAATGTGCCTCAACTGGATACTGAAATAAAATATCTTTGTTTTATTTTAAAAATTTTGAATCTTTTTTTATTATGTGTCCTATTTTTTAATCTTTTCTACCAGATTTATAAACAGCACTAGAATGGTAAAAGTAAAGTTGTGTCTTCAGAGTAATGTTGACATGCACTCCTCTTTCACAATGCAGTGCCAGGAAATAAACCAGCTGCTCACAGCTGCAAACGATTTGGTTTGGTTAAACAGGCTCAAGGCAACTTTAGAAAATAACAGACAAAATCAGGACTTAAGACTCAGCCATGCTGTTTTGTTTTAGGGATGACGGTGACATTTAACTGAAATCCTTCACCTCAAATATAACCATTAAAAGATACATTACAAATGTGCACATTTGCTTTATTTCCTGTTGCTTAAAAAATGGTGAAAGACACTGAATTTTTAAATCTACAAAAACAACAGAGTGCAGTATGTCAACGTTTTATGAATTACTGATATTACAACATCGAACAGATACTGTTAGAGATTGTTCAGATATTTTGAAGTGGGTTTCTGTGGAAAAGTTATGAACAATTAAAATTTTCACTGTTGTAGACGGATCTTTGAACTACCTCCATTTTAACTAACAGATTATTCTGACTAGATTGATGAGCTGGTGGCTAATCTGACAAACTAACGGCTGATTCAAGCGAGACTTAGCTTAAAATGGCTTACTGTTGTCTTAAAGAGGCCATTTCATAAAAATTTCAGGACTTTGTGGTTATTTCTTAAGTATTAACCAGTAATATGAAACATTTTATATCTAAAAAACATTAGGAAACACTGATTAACAGACCTTTCAATCTGTCTGTCTTAAAATTCGGGTGGTTCCGGCTCCTTCCATCAGGCCTCGAGCAGTAGCTCATTAATATTCATTATTTGAATTTGCTGGACTCTGATTGGCTAACAAACTAGCCTATGAGAGCAAAGTATACTGTTTCCTGCCCCACTGCATATGGCAACGTCATGCGTACTCTCTTCCTGTTTGCTAAGTCTTATGCTACAGCATTTAGCCAGCAGCATGCTAGGCGTGGTTTCAACTGCGGGAGCTGCCGAATACTAACGAACAAAGGAGTTGTGACAAAACAGATACAGGCCGTTCGAACTCGGGTTTTATCGCCAGCTGCGTAGTTTGAGAGATTAAAACTGAAAGAGAAGTTGTTGACCTGTTTTCACACCCACTATGAAGGTAAGAACACCTGTGGAGCTAAAATATTCAACAGAAACCTCAGAAAAACCGTTTTAATGGAAGGGCCTCTTTAAGTATTAACATGTAATATGAAACATTTTGTATCTATAAAATGTTAGGAAACCATAATTAACAGACCTTTCAATGTATCTGTGTCAAGATTTAGCTGGCTTCGTCAGGCTTCGGGCTGCAACTCATTAATATTAATTATTTGAATTTGCTGGACTCTGATTGGCTAACAAACTAGCCTATGAGAACAAGGTATACTGTTTCCTGCCCCGCTGCGCATGGTAACATCAGACGTTCTCTCTTCCTGTTTGCTACGTCTTATGCTAGCAGCTTTTAGCCAGCAGTATGCTAGGCGTGGTTTCAACTGCGGGAGCTGCCGAATACAAACGAACAAAGGAGTTGTGACGAAACAAATACAGGCCATTCGAACTCGGGAGAACTTGGGTTTTATCGCCACCTGCGTAGTTTGAGAGATAAAAACTGAAAGAGAAGTTGTTGACCTGTTTTCACATCCTCTATGAAAGTAAGAACACCTGTGGAGCTAAAATATTCAACAGAAACCTCAGAAAAACCGTTTTTAATGGAATGACCTCTTTAAAACAGCCCCAGTCTCAGCAAATTTAAAGCCGTTCATTCGAACAGGGTTTAAGAAACTTTACATAACACATAATATTGTCATCTAGATGGAAAGTTATGGTTGTTTGTAAATGCTGGAGCTGGATCAGGCTACATTTCTGTGTAGCTTGAGGCTCTTCTGAAAGGAAAGAATAATTGCGTAATGTGATACTGACACTTGTGTGATTGTTCATAAAACACAGTTCTCATGAATGAGTGTAGAAATTTAAAGATGTGATTAATCCACTTTGTTATTAGTCTTGAGCAGACTAGCTGTTAGCTCATCGGTCTGCTCAGTTAATCATCTTCAAGTAGTTCAAAGAATTGTCTACAACAGGTAAGATATTAATTATTTATTACCTTTCCACATAAGCCCATTTGAAAACACAGAAACCATCGTACATATAGTAACTGCAACCTTGCGGCTTAGCTCAGAGGGTGTTTGCTCAGACATAATTAGGCCAACTGCAGCTTTCTCTGAGAAGAATTTCAAGACAACTGCTCACAGAAAACACAAGACCTGGACAAATGTTACTTGAGCAGAGTTGATAACATCTACAGAGAAGTGAAGCTTCGCTGCAGGGTTTCCAACGTATGCTGGAGACTCGCCTGGTTGGCCGACGATGATGGATGTTGAAGTAGCTGCAGAAACTTACAGATTTCCTTTCTGACACAAACGCCACACCTTAAAACTTAAAAAGTTTTCCTACACACGTACACACAAACAGAAAAACAAACGCACAACCATCAAATGTCAATTAAGTCTTCGGCTGCATTAACCTAATTACTGTACGAGTGCGAGCCAGAACCCAAACCCGAGAGTTTCATGTTTCCATGCCATGCCAACTCACATGCACACACACACACACACGCAAAACCATCAAGTGAACATCTTTCATCTGCAAGCTGTTTGTTATTATGATCGATTCAACATCTTCCTCCACAACAAGTGAGTCAGAGAACCAGGACTGACAGGGTTCTTGTGGGGACCGAAGCCTGGTCCCCATGAGGGGGACTCCCCTTTTTAGGGTTAGGGGTTAGGTTTATAGGTATGGTGTGAATAGTTTTAGTTAGTCTTAGGGTTAGTTATAGATCAGTAATGGTTAAGGTTAGTAAAAGGGTTTGGGTTAGGTATAAATCTAGTTACTAAAATCAATGGAAGTCAATGGACGGTCCCCATAAGGATACCAAAACACACTTGTGGGTGTGTGTGTGTGTGTGTGTGTGTGTGTGTGTGTGTGTGTGTGTGTGTGTGTGTGTGTGTGTGGGTTTGTATTTCTGACCTCCTGGGGACCCGTTTCCTGACTTTTACTATCTTTCTGGGGTCCGAGGGTTCTTGTGGGGACCGAAGCCTGGTCCCCATGAGGGGGACTCCCCTTTTTAGGGTTAGGGGTTAGGTTTATAGGTATGGTGTGAATAGTTTTAGTTAGTCTTAGGGTTAGTTATAGATCAGTAATGGTTAAGGTTAGGAAAAGGGTTTGGGTTAGGTATAAATCTAGTTACTAAAATCAATGGAAGTCAATGGACGGTCCCCATAAGGATACCAAAACACACTTGTGGGTGTGTGTGTGTGTGTGTGTGTGTGTGTGTGTGTGTGTGTGTGTGTGTGTGTGTGTGTGTGCTGAGAGCACAACTAGGTTTTTTGAAGGTCTCAACAGCCAATCAGCAAACATCAAGAGATATTCAAAGTGCAGAGAGAAGAATGACTCAAATGGAGTTGATGCTTGTGAGGCTCTTTGGGTTTTTCTTTGTGAAACTGTTTCTGTTTGACTGTTCGGTGGCTTTTTACAGGAACTTTGCATCACTTGTTAGTTCCAGGGTTTTGAATCTAAAATGAGTCTGCTGTTAAACTCCAGATGTAAATGTTTACGGGTAATCAGTGGGTGACAACGATCAAGTCCCTCTTTCTCAATCCTATTTAAAAAGCTCAGAGTTCATATAAGATCTAAAATAAATCAGATTTAACCAAGTATTTGTTTTCTCCTGTTTCATATGGTAAAATTCTTTGGCTCAGCCGGTTTTAATCTTCTGCAGTAGGACTAATTATAGGTTTAAATCTTTGAATCTGATAATTCTGAAAGAAGTTTATTGCAGCCTACATGTTGTTTCTTCTCTGCTTATACGGGACTTTTGGCTACATTATTTTTACTTTTTATTTGATGATATTTTCAGCTGGATGGAGACATTTCCATCAGTTTATAATGAAAATAAAAGTAATAATAAAAAGATTACTGAATGTCCTCATGTCATAATGTGTCCATCTTGTTGGTGCAACATTCAGTTCTGACAAGAAACAACCAGAGAAAGTTCCAATCCTTTGACATTTTTGCAGGGTTGGTCTTTGATATTTATTTATTTTTATATTTTTTAGAAATAAGTAAGATATGTAATTAAGATTACTAAAAAATATCAAATCCAATCTGAAAACTTTTGAATTATCTCAAAATTTAATCCTGCAAAATTTAAATTGATACTAAAAGGAAGAAAAATAAGATAATTACTTTTAAAAATCCTTTTCTATATAAATAAAAACTGAACTCAAAGTTCGAAATGAGTCTGCAGCACATCTTTGAACTCAGTGATGTGTGGGGGAAAGGTCAGAAATGAATCTTTAGCTAAAGCAGCACCGACAATGAAGATACAAGCTGGTGTAAAGAGACACAAATCCAATCCGTTCCAAACAGCTGGTCCGCCTGCTCCTCTCACATGTTCCCAAATCTCCTGACCTTTTAAAAAAAATCCTTCAGAATGTGGAACAGCTTCATTCCTCAGACAACAAGACTTCTAAATTATCTGTAACGTCTAGAAAAAAAGGCAATTTTGGCTTCAAAATAAATGTGAAAACATTTTATTTTATTTAGAAAAAAATTGGCTTATTATTTGTTAATAGCTAGAGAAAGTTAAACTGATTTCCTGATGGTATTTATATTGAATTAAATGAGAACTTTTCTCTCAAACTGATCATCCAGTTTATTTTATTTTATTGTATTATTTTAGTTTAAAAATAACTTGTTTTTTTCATAATAAAAGCCTGGCTTGAACGTATAGGGCGCGTGACCCACCCAACACACCACCGCCCCAAACTACATTTAAATATTTTACTAAATAACCCGAAACTCTTCAAACTACCAGCTACAGATCCAACAAATCTTCTTAATTAGTTTATTTTAATAAATTTGATGAATCGGTGATTGATCGGCTCCACCCTGTCGTCGATGTTTCTTCATTTCTTCCGCGCGCACGTGAACCTTGTCATCAGTCACTCTTTCCCCTCCGCATCATTAACTACACCAAGTCGAGTCTAACCACCGGAGTCTTCTCTAAATAATTCATCCTGACAGGAAACTAAATCCCACCTCAGTTACAATAATTACAGAACGACGAGCTCGTGCCAAAAACAAGAAGAAGAAAAAAGACTCGCAGTCCGCGCCGCGCGTAACGGGGACGCGTTATTGGCTGCGGCCCACAGTTAAATTTAGCCCTAACTAATCTTGACAATTTGTAAAACGACTACAGAGAGGACTGACACTCAGGCAGCAGATAAATAAATAATAACGGGGTGACTTGAAACTCCGTGGAAGCGTAACGGGGACCGGAGTTCGGTTTCCAACCAGGGTGAACCCGACCCCTGCGGCCAACAAGCATGGGCGGTGACAGTCGTAAAGTTTACAAAATTAATGAGATGTTGGAGAAAACAAACTCATCCGCATTCTAAAATGTAGAAAAAAAACCATCTGGAAGTCCGTTAGATAATAAATCCAGCGGTTCTGAGTAAAAGTCTAAATGAAGAAGAAGCAGAACTCACCCAGAGAACAAAAGACAACAGAAACCTTCAGACCGCTTTTCCTTCTTGCAGATCTTCCTCACGAGTCTCGAACTAGATTACCCAGCAGCACATATCTTTTCCGTGATTTAACTTCCACTCAAGCCAACCTTTTCTCTCTCTCCCTCTCGTTGTCACAGGGCGTGTGCCTGGGAGAGGAATGTGGAAAGAGGCGCAAGCTTGAGCAACACGCTTTATTTATCACTTTTTTTTAACCAAAAACATTCGGTTTTAATTAAAGGAATTACATTTCAGAGTTATTCCTATTTAATTCTGAATGTGTGACTCAGAGTTGCACATTTGTACTATTTTCTTCCCGAGCTCCGTGCGCGCGCTGTGCGTGTGTGTGTTTAGAGCTCTTAACACAAAGGTGCAGCCCAGCCACACCCTGAAACCAGAAATGAAACAAAAACGGACACACACTAACACACACGCACACACACATGTTGATGTTATGTTGAAGTTTTATTGTTGAGATTGAAACATCTGTCAGAGCTGGACCTCTGGTGGGGTTCTGGACGGGAGCTGATGTTTTCCAGGAATCACAAGCCAAAAGCGCGTTCTCACACAGAGAGAGAGTTTTCACAGAATGCATCACTCTGCTCAACTTGTGAGCACTTGTAGCTGTATCTGTGTGTGTGTGTGTATGTGTGTGTGTGTGGGTTTGTATTTCTGACCTCCTGAGGACCAGTTTCCTGACTTTTACTATCTTTCTGGGGTCCGAGGGTTCTTGTGGGGACCGAAGCCTGGTCCCCATGAGGGGGACTCCCCATTTTAGGGTTAGGGGTTAGGTTTATAGGTATGGTGTGAATAGAGTTTTAGTTAGTCTTAGGGTTTGTTATAGATCAGTAATGGTTAAGGTTAGTAAAAGGGTTTGGGTTAGGTATAAATCTAGTTACTAAAATCAATGGAAGTCAATGGACGGTCCCCATAAGGATAACAAAACACACTTGTGGGTGTGTGTGTGTGTGTGTGTGTGTGTGTGTGTGTGTGTGTGTGTGTGTGTGTGTGTGAGATGAGAGGCAACGGGTGTGAAATGGAGAACATGGCTCTGCAACTGAAACTGAGATGGTGACTTGGATGTTTCCTTTTTCTTAACACAGATGACTCTGTAACTGAAAACAGATCAATCTTATGGGGGGGTGGGGCTTTATTGATTAAACCCCCACTGTTTGCTTGCAAGATTCCCAATCAGCTGCCAGAACTCCTGGAAGCTGAGTTCTCCATCGTTGTTCTTGTCCAATGAGTTCATCAGCTGATCGACGGCAGCAGGGTCTCCAGCGTTCTGCAGGGAAACAGGAAACCACATGAGTGACATGATAAAAACCAGCTCTGATAGGCAGGAGGACCATCCTGGTCCTCTTACATGTCAGTGTCAGCAATCAAATCAAACTACTATCAGGTCCACAGAGAAGATTCCTGGTGCTGATCTGATCTCCATCCATAGGACCTGTACTCCATCATCCAGGACCTATCCTCCTCCATCCAGGACCTATCCTCCTCCATCCAGGACCTATCCTCCTCCATCCAGGACCTATCCTCCTCCATCCAGGACCTGTCCTCCTCCATCTAGGACCTGTCCTCCTCCATCCAGGACCTATCCTCCTCCATCCAGGACCTATCCTCCTCCATCCAGGACCTATCCTCCTCCATCCAGGACCTGTCCTCCTCCATCCAGGACCTGTCCTCCTCCATCCAGGACCTATCCTCCTCCATCCAGGACCTGTCCTCCTCCATCTAGGACCTGTCCTCCTCCATCCAGGACCTATCCTCCTCCATCCAGGACCTATCCTCCTCCATCCAGGACCTGTCCTCCTCCATCTAGGACCTATCCTCCTCCATCCAGGACCTGTCCTCCTCCATCTAGGACCTGTCCTCCTCCATCCAGGACCTATCCTCCTCCATCCAGGACCTGTCCTCCTCCATCTAGGACCTATCCTCCTCCATCCAGGACCTGTCCTCCTCCATCTAGGACCTGTCCTCCTCCATCCAGGACCTGGACTCTTCCATCTAGGACCTGGACTTCTCCAGAATGAGGAAAAGGCCAGGCAGCATCAGCAGGAACTTTCTCACCAGGATCTCTTCTCTCCTCTGGATGGAGCTACTGAACACAAACCGTCTCCATGCGGAACACGTTGAACACCTTCATGAAGAAATTATTTATCTTTCTCACAGAAATCATCATGTTTTATCTGTATAAACCGGTTTCAACACACACTCAGCCAACATCAGCAGTAGGAGAGAAGTTGCTTCTGTCGCCATCTTGTGGTCACTGAGATGATCAGCCGAGAGGAAACTCATGGAATTTTCCACCGTTGGAAAAAAAAGCCGCCCTGCATCCTCCTTCAGGCCTCATGAAGTGCTGCTCTGTGTGTTTACGGCTTCAGCATGCAAAGTGCAAACAACACAATTAGAAGAGATCTGGAGGAATAAAGATGTTTCTGTCGAGGTTCACGTTCTTCTACATGCAGTTCACACTTTATGTGGGACGATTAGGATTCGGGGGTTTTTCCAGTGTGACTGATCCATCAAAGCCTTCCCACCCAGGCACATGATGACTAACAGTCACATGGTCAGAGTAGCATCGAGACAAAACATGAAACAGCTGGGAGATAGACCCCCCCCCCCCCCCCCCCC
>SSNP01000055.1:1247499-1322697 GCA_006937955.1 Pachypanchax playfairii
CCCCCCCCCCCCCCATACACTATACAGGAACATGTCACCTTAAATGACTTGGTTTTTTCAAAAAGTTTCCAGATGCGGAACATCTTTTGCTGTATTTGAGACCAGATGTTTCACAGATGATGACAGATGTGGGGTTTAAACCATTAACTCTCTTTGTGTTGCTCTGTGTTCAGGAAAAAAAACGTGTTCTAACAAAAAATATTACTGAAGAAACTGAAATCCTTCATCACATGTCTGTTGTCAGATGTTGCTGTTATGGAAAGAACAGACGAGGAACAATTATTGGTACTTTTTCTGTTAAATAAAGAAGAACCCTGTGAAAGTTCTCGGTCATCCATGTCATCGTCATCTTAAAAAAGCAACAGGATTTTTCTTCTTGATTCTGGAAGACGTTCATCAGATGCGCCTAAATGAAAAGCTTCAGGGTTTCCAGCTGAACTGACGTTCTTTCATAATCCCAAACTGAGAATCGGAGCGTGACCGACGGGAGTTTTTCTTTTTCTAAACCAGCTTTTCCTGTTCAGGGTCTCAGGGAGGCGGGTGTCTCCAGCTGTCATTAGGCGAGAGGCGGAGCTACATCCTGGACAGGACGCCAAACCATCAAACAGGTCTTTAACAGGTCTGGACAGGTCTTTAACAGAAGTTTAACAGTAACTTTGTGCTCATTTAGTTTTTCTTTTCGTCTAAATGAATAAAGAAAAATAATGTCAAATAAAATCTAATTAAAACAACTTAATAATGAACCAGATCAGAAACATGTTGCATCATAAAAACACCTGTAACAAAGAGGTTTTACCTTGACAACACATTAATGGCCGCCTCCATCATCAGCTGAAAGAGAAACATCTGAGTTCTCATTTCCACAAAGCAGTTAGATCACATGCAGATGAGAACTCCTCCATCTAAAACTCACCTGCTCAGGTGTGTCAGAGAGGCTGATGTGAGTACTCGAGCATTCCTGTCCTTTTATAGACCAACTCTAAAATAAAACATTGTCTTTAAACCTTTTCCATGACGTGTTGATCTTGTTAGATACTGTACAACTTAAAAGTTACAGATTAAAGGAAGGATCATTTCATCACGGAATACAACTACGAATCAGACCAGAAAGTTTAAATTCATTACAATCAATGGATTTCAAGTACTTGCTCAGTGTGTTAAAAATAACTTTTTTCATGTCCATGAAACTGTGGGCAGGTTGCCACGGAGAGACAGTAAACAAGGCTGTAAATCACTTCTACTCAGTTCGCGCAAACTTTGTCTAAATGAGACACTGGAGTCTCCGCTGAGCGAACTCTGGCAGGATGTGCACAAACGACATATTAAAGGAAGCAAGTTAGCACTAACAAGCACTTCGGCTGCGTCATCTAAATGTCCCTGTCTCCTGTTTTTGTGTCTCACTCGGACAAAAAGGGCCCGACTAGATCACCGTTTTACCTGAAATAGCAGCGCTCAGTCCTCGTCTTCACGTTCCCTCGGCTGTCGTAAAGGGAGAACGGAGCAGCAACTAAGAGGCTGATATAGAAAACTGAGAGGTTGTTCAGCTGCTTGCAGCAAAAACACCAGAGTTTTCAGTGGGACTAACTGTTTTGTGATGAATATCTTTCCCTCGTAGTTTTATCTGCATATGGGGACTATTTTAAGACTCCACCAGCTCTCGTGTCCGAAGGGTCGAACCTTGAGAGAAGCGTCTTACTAAACATAATGTTGTCTGATTCAAAGCTTGTTACTGAGACACAGACCGATACTGATATCAAACATACTCGTATCGGTATTGGTTTGGTAAGCGATACCATGAACCAACACTTAAAGGTACAGTATGTAAGAATTAGACCTTGTCATCAAATTTGAGTTCTGCCGTTCATGTAGAAAAAAACATCTGTTCTCAGCCCCTCCCCCCACCCCTTCTGTTAGGTTGCCAGTTCTGATGTTGATCCTTGTTTAGTTTCTCTTGTATTTGCTCAATTTTTGGGAATGTCTGAAGGTCTATTTGTTCAGCATTGAGTTTTCCTAAGTGCGTTTGAACGCCTCAACACGCCTCAGTAGGAAGGATGTGGTGGTTTCTTACTTTTTGCTGCTGCTCGTTGTAGAATTACAGCTGCTTGTGTTGAAGACTTGGCAGCCTTACAGACTCACATGTGATTCGTTCTGGAACCAGGAAGTCTGGACGTGTAAATAATGATTCCGGTCCGGGCTAGCTTTTTTAAAATGACCAAAACTAGCGACCACCCAGCCGGCTGAGATGGAGATCTGTTACAATGTGACTTTAATTTCAACATCGGTGGGACATTAGACTGTTGTGTGAATATTTCACTGTAAAATCCTTACATACTGTACCTTAAAATGTGGAAAAATGCAATAATTTAACAGAAAATTATTATTTTTCACTTGAAAATTTTGTTTTCTGGTCATTTTCATTAATATTTAATTTGCTTATCAAGTTCACCATCATTTATTGTAACAAGCAGAGAAGAAAATAAAACCTGTCTTCCAATTCATTGCATTTTTTTGTGTGGTAGAAGAATCGGCAAGTACAAAAAAGTGGTATCGTTGCACCCCTAGTTAAAATTACAAGTCTAATATAAAACAAGCAAACTGGCTGAATCTCTGACCCTGACCCCGGTTGAAGGGTCTAAGATGTGCTGGTTCACGTGTTCTGTGCTGAGAACAACACGTGTGTATGAGTATGATGAAGAAACTCCAAGCCTGGAAGTGGTGCGCCTTCAAATATTCACCCAAAATTGAACATCTGAACAGAGAAACAACAGGATTCTTTACATTTCTGTTCCATTTATCTGATTTTTATCCTCTAAATAAATATTTACAGCAAACGAATGTGCTTATACGGCGGCATACACGGACAGGAAACAAACACAACAATCTACATAGTCACACAAGTGCAAATCATTAATTAACCCGACATGCGTGTTTTTAGAATGTGGAAGTAAAACTGATGTTTGAACCAGCTGAACAGCTACTCTACTTCTATAAAAAGCTAATTATTTAACAGAGCCAGTGTTTCATGTTAAATTCACGCAAGTCCAAAGATTAACCAGAGACGCCATGACTGAGTAACGGTGAGGTGAACTCACGACCACGTCTTCATTTCTGTCTGCCACCATCAGCCAGATTGTTATTTTCAGACTTTTTCTGTTTTATACAACGTTTCCTGTGATTAGCATGTTTTTTCTCTTTATTTAGTGCTGTTCGCACAAAAACTATTTTTCGACAAATTCTAGAGGGAAAGAAAAGCCTAAAACGCCGTCTTTGTGTTTTCATGTAGACAACCAAAACTCAACCTTTTGAAAACAACATTGAAGTCATGTGATCCCGTGTGCTGAAAGTTCCCCCGACTCACTCACTCACACTCACATTGCTTTTATGCATCATGTAACTAAAGACAGCTAAATATGTCATAAAACATTAGAATTGGACATGCAGCAGCAGATGATGCACCTGGAGTATGAAAAGTCATTTTTCCATTAGATTGCACTGGGGGGGGCGGGACTTAAAGCTGTTCGTCTTTTTTTTCTGCTTCATAGTTTCAGCCAGATGTTTACTGTTTGTGTCCAGCTTATGAACTTTGGTTTTTGGTGTGTTCAGCGCCACACACAGACCCACCATAGTTACTACGAATCGTTTTTGCTGTTTTCATGTGGATTAAAACAGAAACCGGTGATGACAAAACTAAAACAGTGTTTCAGAATGTACCAAAACCTGTGCAGAACATTTGATTTGAAACATAGTTCTGAGCAGACGAGGTCACGAGACTGTTTTATGTCACGTTCCATTACGTCACCAAACGATCTGAAACATGACGTTTGATCACGGATTGTTTCTCAAACTGAAACGTGGTGAGGCAACTGAATATACTTCACTTCTTCTCTTGTTGTTTTTCACAAACATGGTAATAAACAAATATTCTAGTAACCCCCCCCCCAAAAAAAAATCATCTCAGCACAAATTGTTTTTCTTAATAAATATACAAAAATGTACAGAAGCATTAATGATTATTGTCTTTATGTAGCACATACTGATTGATTTAAAGAAGCCCTTCCATTAAAAACGGTTTTTCTGAGGTTTCTGTTGAATATTTTAGCTCCACAGGTGTTCTTACCTTCATAGTGGGTGTGAAAACAGGTCAACAACTTCTCTTTCAGTTTTAATCTCTCAAACTACACAGGTGGTGGTAACACACCTGTATCTGTTTCATCACAACTCCTTTGCTCGTTAGTATTCAGCAGCTCCCACAGTTGAAACCACGCCTAGCATGCTGCTGGCTAAAAGCTGTTAGCATAAGACGTAGCAAACAGGAAGAGAGGACGTCTGCTGTTGCCATGTGCAGCGGGACAGGAAACAGTATACCTTGCTCTTATAGGCTAGTTTGTTAGCCAATCTGAGTCCAGCAAATTCAAATAATTAATATTAATGAGTTGCTGCCTAAAGCCTGGAAGCCAGCTGAATCTTGATGCAGACAGATCGAAAGGTCTGTTAATCAGTGTTTCCTGACATTTTTTTAGATATAAAATGTTTTATATTACTGGTTAATACTTAAGAAATAATCACAAAGTCCTGAAATTTGTGTGAAATGGCCTCTTTAAATAAAATTCCTTTCTAATTAAATTATATAAAACACAAAAAGGGAAAAGACACAAAACTCAAATAAACGTTGCAGTTTATTGAGTGATATTTCATAATGGTGTTTATCTATCCACCAGGTGTCAGCATGGTTGTTCATTCTGAATGTTTCAATCGTTCCAAATGATTTGATCTCCCAAATGTTCCACCTCTGTCATCACTAGTAGAAACAATGTGGCGTTTGTGGATGTTTTTAGAGATCACAAGTAAAAATTAAGACTGTGTGAACGGAGCCTCAGTTTGAGCTCCTCACACCTGTGTTTCATCATCTCATCAACCCACCTGTTACTCATTCAGTAATCATTTACTCTACATAATTAATCTGCTTTTGGTTGTCACAAACAGATTTTTTTGGCGCTCCTTGGGAATCTGTATCTTCTTGATGTTTCAGTCAAATCTTTTTAAGTCAGAAATGATTAAGCAACATTTTAAACTAAATGTTTCCATCTTTGGGCTGTAATTAATTTCAGGTGTTTTTAACACATTTCTCTACAGAGAGCAGCTTCACCTCTGGGAAGGTTCACGGACAAACTGCTCACCTCAGATTAAATTTAATCTGGATTAAAGCTGCTTATCTTGACCATTATTATCATTCCTAAGTTTAGTATTAGAGTGCTGTGTGTAACAGTGTCCTTGGCAGGTAAGCAGAGAGCAACATTATCCACCTGCAGTCTGTATAGAACACATAGAGAAACCATGACGTTTATTTGGAGACGGGAGCAGAATTAAACCGATAGTTTGAAGTGATAAACATTTAGTTCAGAATAACGACCGTCAGGCTGCTGTTTCAGTTTAAAAGTAAAGAATCATTCAGAGGAATAAAGTTCTTTATAATGATCATGTTCACAAGCAGCTGGTGAAGGTGTTCACTGGGTGAGAGGCGGAGTTACATCCTGGACACGTCACCAGTCTATCACAGACCCGTCTGGTTACCAGGTGACTCAACATGCATGTTTTAGGAATGTGAGAGGAAACAAACCACACGTGTATGTGGAGACTCCAGGTGGGAATCAAACCTGTGACCTTCTTGCTGTGAGGCAATAAAAGTCAGTGTGATGACGTGCGGGACAAACTAGTAAAACAAATAAAACCTGTTTTTATGTTTATCCTTAAAAGAAAAACAAAGTATTTTCACCACAGACGCGTGTTCAGCTTTATTCTTATGACAAAAACAAAAGAAAACAAACATCCCAAACACTCAAAGCTACACAGCAAACAACAGGTTGTACTTAATGCTGCAGGAGATGCAACTCAAGCTCGTGTAAACACAAAGAACCGAAACTTTAAACAACTTCAAAAGTACCAGAACGGCCTAACGGACAGAAACAAGTTTCACCCTTATGGTAAAAGAATGAATCACGATTTAGTGCACAACATATTTTGTACCTGGAAATAAATAAACACGTTCAGCATGTCGGCTTAAAGTTCTTTAAACATTCTAAAGGTCTGAAGATGCAAAATGTATAAAAACTGAAAATAATTAAACACAAACTTTCTTATTATCATGTTGATGTCAAGTTTAAAAGAAAAAGAGTTAATCTGATGTTAAGATATCATTAATAAAGATGACGTGTTGTGGGTGGAGTCAGTGAACAGGTAGTAAATGTTACCAGTGCAGGTGGAATCAGTATTTAAATACGTGTAAAAAAAACAGGTTTAATCTGCGGTTCACTGGAAAGTGCAGCAGGAAAACGACTTTTACAGCAGTGGATTTTCACATCAGCTGATCGCTCGTCAGACAAACAACAACAAAAGTTCTGGACTGACGGTTTGATCTCCAAACACGTTTCAGCCTGATCAGGATGCAAAATGTTGCAGGAAGAGTAACAGGAAGTGAACCATCAGGTCTTCTGACACGGCAGCCTGTAGCTCACTGGGACTAACTGACTGTTGGTTAGTTGGAGACACTAAATTGAGGGAAATTCTGCAGGTTTTTTGTTGGAATGACACTGAATTATGACGCTGTTGTCTCCAACAGTTGCAGCTCGGTGAGATTCAGGCGGAAGCTGTTTTCCACGCATCCTCCTTCAGCCGTGCTCCGGTCTGCTCGCCTTCCTTCGTTCCCCTTTCACTGAAAACTTTTTCATGACTTCCTTTCCAAACTCTTCCATTTCCTCCTCCAGGTCACTGTCCTCCTCTTCCTCATCATCCCCTTCCACCATGTCTTCCAAAATATCTCCCAAATCATCCACGAAGTCTTGGAAGCTCATCTGCTGGTGCAGGAACACGCCGTCCTGAAAGAACTCGGCGGCGAGCTTTTTGAGCTCCTGGGTTGTGGACCGGTCCACGCCCGCCTCGTCCTCGGCCTTCGTCAGGTAGGTTTGGAGAACGGCCTCGAACTCGGTTAAGGTGACGGGCAGCAGCTGCTCAGCCTGCGCGCAGCTCTCTAGGGAGTGACAGTGCTGCGGCGGTCTGGGGTCGTGGCGGAGGCGGTCTCTCTGTTGAGCCCAGTACTCGGGTTGACCCACGGAGGGTCTGTGGTGTGAGTGGGGGGCTTCTGTCTCCCCGTACAGATGCTTTTCACTCTGATGATGAGCTTTAGATCCGTGCTCGTTTCTCAGGGAGTGTGACTGATCTGGTTTTTTCTCTCCGTGTCGTCCTTTTTTCTCACCCGTCCTCTTCTGTTCTTCATCCTTTCTGGTTCTTTCTTTACCCTCGTCCCACTGCTTCCTGTCTCTCTGATGATCTTTGGTATTTTTATTTTTCTTCCACTCTTTCTCTTCTCCCTTCTCCTTCCAGTCTTTCCTCTCCCACTTCTCTCTGCCACTTTCTTTAATCCCATCTTTTACTTTTTTCCACTCCATCTCTCCCTTCTGCCTCTCATCATGATACTTCCCTTCCCGCCGCTCTTTTTTCTCTTCTTTACCTCTCCACTCTTTACCTTCACTGGCCTTCTGAAACTTTCCCTTCTTCCACTCTTTCCCACCTTCTTTATCCTTGGAAGGTTTTCCATCACCCCCTCTGACAGCTCTCTCTCTCTTCCAGTCTTTCGTCTCATCATTCTGTCTCTTTTGCTTTCCTGTCTTGTCTTTCTCAATCATCCGTTCCTCGTGTTTTCCCTTCTTATATTCTTTCTCAGCACTGTTTTTCACCTCCTTCTGTTCTCCTTCCTTCCTTCTAGATTTTTCTTTTTCTTTAGATTGTTTCTTCTCCTGTTTTATTTTTTGTTTATCCCACTTGAGATCTTTCTTCTTCTTCTGCTCATCCTGAAGCTTCCTGTTCTGTTTGTCGGAGGACAGAGTTGGAACTGGGCTGCTGTGTTCTGGTTGGCCACTGGGGGGCGATGTGGATGAGCTCAGGTCTGCTTGAGCCATCTGATCAGCAGCTGAAAGAAACCCAAATCAAAGACGTTAAAACTATTTAAACAAAGAGATGATTTATTATGTAAAAGGAGAACAATTACTACAAATTCTACACTTTACTTATTATTTACATTCATCCCTCTGTTTTTTTTTTACTTCTCCTCCTCCCTCCCTACTGTCCACATCCTGTTCCTCTGTACCTGAGGAGAGTTTTAATTTGGTCACAGTGGATCTCAGGGTTTCTAGTTCTTTCTGTAGGATCGGGACAGACTCCAGTTCTTTCTTCATTCTGTCGTTCTCTTTCTGAAGGACAGGAAAAGACGCCATCTCTGTCTTCAACCTACTGTTTTCCTTCTCCACCTCCTCCCAGAGCAGCCGCTCCTTCTCTCCCTCCTCTGCCTGCTCCTTCACTAAATTCAGCTCTTCTTTCTGCGCCTGGTTAAACAAAGTGAAGCAGAAAATATCAAACATACAAAATCTCAGAGATGAATTTATGTGGAAAAACACGGTATTCTCTCATGTGAAAAAAAAAGTCACAATTTCCACTATTAAACTCCTAAATTTACCTCCATCTTTAATTTTCTAAATTAAACTGCTTCCAATAAATTCTAAATATTAAGAATATTTTCTATGAAATGATAAAACATCCCAGTTTAACATCTGATACATCCTTTATATTCTGTTAGAAATAAAATCTGGGTTTATCAGATTTATTAACATGTCACACAGTGTCCTACTGTAATAGAATCGAGGTTGTAATTATTTCTAGGGAGATAATAACAGCCTGCTGTCTCCTGATTATTTACTGTCCCTGTTTAAACTCACTACATTCTCTGTGAAGTTTAAAAACAAGCTGCTGGAGGGTCTGAGGACGGTTTAGTGACACCTGCTAACACGCTCAGGTCTTGGTAGATTTGATCATATTACTATCATACACTGCGTGAGGTGTGAAGGTGTCCAACATAGTCATGAGAACTCGGCGGTGGGGGATGGTGAAACATGCAAATCCACCACATGAGTAAAACACAGGAGCGGCGAGGCGACCGACAGTCACACCTGAAGTTGGGCTTGTAGTGCAGAAATCTGCTGGTTCCCTTCAGCTAATTTATTTAGGAGCTCTGAGCCGTCTGCATCAACATCTGGAGGAACATCAGGATGGAACCAGTCCTGTTACACACACAGTTTATTATAATTAAAATCAGACTAAATGTAAAAACTACAGGGTGAGAAAATGTGATGCTGCCTTTGCTGTCTGCTCATAATGCAGTAAAATGCAAAACACAAGATGTTATTTCAATAATTGAATGCATCGACATTCCACCCGGCAACAAGCTTTGGACTGACCGGTTTTCCTGGTGTATCTGAATCTTTTAGTTCCCTCACAGCTCGGTCACTTTCTGCAAAACAGAGTGCAAAATGAATCTGCACCATTACAATGTCAGATCAGCACGTTTACAGAGAATCCCATTCAACACTCTGCTCTTATTGGCTGCATTTTTATGTTAATTTAACAAAAAAAATTAAGCAACTGCCCTATAAAAAAGGGACACATGCATTAAAAAAAGAAAAGCAGAAACTTTAAGGTGTCACATGCAAAGTTTCTTTTTCCTTGATGCACGTTCACAGAAACATGTGAGCAAGAAAAAGGAGTTTATCTACCGTGATCCTGGTCCATGAAGACACCTGCAGGTATAAACACCTCAGCATCCTTCATCTAGTCCAGTCTGACTTACTTTCTACTTTAAACATGTTCAACTAACAGGACCAGAGGTTAACAGGTCATAAAGTGATGCCTACCTGAAAAAAAGATGGTGCCAAACCCCAACAGGATGACAGCAGCCAGGATGCACTTGTTAAGAGAGAAAACACTGTTGTTTTCCTGCTGTGGAACCTGGAATTCTTCTTCTTCCTCCTCTTCCTCTTCTCTTTGTCCGATCTCCTCCAGAGCAGCCAGGAGAGACCGTCTCCTCTTCTCGCCGACCTCTGGATCCACAAGAGTCTCAGTCAGTGAGTGAATCAAGATTACAGTCTAGATTAACGTTTCTCTGCACCACTAGAATAAACATCTGTTCTTTACTGTTTAAAGAACCATATGTTTATAAAAATCGTCATCAGATCTCTTCGTTTAGGCTCATTGAATTCTGATCGGTTGCCAATCCAGTTGTCTTTAATGTGAACTTGTAAAAGATAAAAACAACAAACTGGAATTTTAAAACCTCTAATGCAACAGAATTTTAATATTTTGACAGAGTTCTGATAAATATCATCAGTAACGTCTAATAACTTACATCACATATTGAACAGTTGAGTTTGACTGATACAGTGGGGCAAAAAAGTATTTAGTCAGCCACCAATTGTGTAAGTTCTCCCACTTAAAAAGATCAGAGAGGCCTGTAATTTTCATCATAGGTATACCTCAACTATGAGAGACAAAATGAGGAAAAAAAATCCAGAAAATCACATTGTCTGATTTTTAAAGAATTTATTTGCAAATTATGGTGGAAAATAAGTATTTGGTCACCTACAAACAAGTAAGATTTCTGGCTTTCACAGACCTGTAACTTCTTTAAGAGGCTCCTCGGTCCTCCACTCGTTACCTGTATTAATGGCACCTGTGTGAACTCGTTATCAGTATAAAAGACACCTGTCCACAACCTCAAACAGTCACGCTCCAAACTCCACTATGGCCAAGACCAAAGAGCTGTCAAAGGACACCAGAAACAAAATTTTAGACCTTCACCAGGCTGGGAAGACTGAATCTGCAATAGGTAAGCAGCTTGGTGTGAAGAAATCAACTGTGGGAGCAATTATTAGAAAATGGAAGACATACAAGACCACTGATAATCTCCCTCGATCTGGGGCTCCACGCAAGATCTCACCCCGTGGGGTCAAAATGATCACAAGAACGGTGAGCAAAAATCCCAGAACCACACGGAGGGACCTAGTGAATGACCTGCAGAGAGCTGGGACCAAAGTAACAAAGGCTACCATCAGTAACACACTACGCCGCCAGGGACTCAAATCCTGCAGTGCCAGACGTGTCCCCCTGCTGAAGCCAGGACACGTCCAGGCCCGTCTGCGGTTTGCTAGAGAGCATTTGGATGATCCAGAAGAGGATTGGGAGAACATCATATGGTCAGATGAAACCAAAATAGAACTTTTTGGTAGAAACTCAACTTGTCGTGTTTGGAGGGGAAAGAATGCTGAGTTGGATCCAAAGAACACCATACCTACTGTAAAGCATGGGGGTGGAAACATCATGCTTTGGGGCTGTTTTTCTGCAAGGGGACCAGGACGACTGATCCGTGTAAAGGAAAGAATGAATGGGGCCATGTATCGTAAGATTTTGAGTGAAAACCTCCTTCCATCAGCAAGGGCATTGAAAATGAGACGTGGCTGGGTCTTTCAGCATGACAATGATCCCAAACACACCGCCCGGGCAACGAAGGAGTGGCTTCGTAAGAAGCATTTCAAGGTCCTGGAGTGGCCTAGCCAGTCTCCAGATCTCAACCCCATAGAAAATCTCTGGAGGGAGTTGAAAGTCCGTGTTGCCCAGCGTCAGCCCCAAAACATCACTGCTCTAGAGGAGATCTGCATGGAGGAATGGGCCAAAATACCAGCAACAGTGTGTGAAAACCTTGTGAAGACTTACAGAAAACGTTTGACCTCTGTCATTGCCAACAAAGGCTATATAACAAAGTATTGAGATTAACTTTTGTTATTGACCAAATACTTATTTTCCACCATAATTTGCAAATAAATTCTTTAAAAATCAGACAATGTGATTTTCTGGATTTTTTTTCCTCATTTTGTCTCTCATAGTTGAAGTATACCTATGATGAAAATTACAGGCCTCTCTGATCTTTTTAAGTGGGAGAACTTACACAATTGGTGGCTGACTAAATACTTTTTTGCCCCACTGTATATTATTGGACACGAAGCCCTTTGAGCAGAATGTTTGGCGTCAGCGCTGCAGCTGATCCAACACGTCTGATAAAACTTCGATTTGGACGTGTTTTGTCCTGCATTCTTGCTGATCTGAGGATGTTTTAAAGATGACTGAACTTTGCTTCGTTTTATTAAGCCGTGTCTCATGGATTTTTTTTTTTTTTTTTACTTAAACTGAAAAATGCTGAGTCACTGTTTTTGGTGAGCTGATGTTTAGAGGTTATTTCTCCAAACCATCTGATTTCACTGCTGAACGACCCGTGTGAAGCATGTCGTTAATCTAAAGGTTCTCTCATCATGACCCAGATCCCAAACAAATCCAGGTCCAGTAACTCCTTCAGGTTCCTCTCAAACACACAGTTACAACCTGATGGATGCCGTTATTGTTCTTACCTGTCTGTTCTCCTGTGTCAGCTGTTTGTGGATGTTTCTTAGACTCCTCCCCTTTCTGTTGTAGCCCCGCCTCCTTTTGCTGCTGCAGGAGTTCTTCTGCCTGTATAAACTCTGCTCCTCCAGAAGGAGGCTCATCAGGTGATGGAGTTAGGGGGGCGTTGGACTGTTCTGAACCCTCAGTTTGACCCTCGGACCTGCTGACTTCAGCACCGTGGTCCAATGAGGAAGGAGCAGATAAATGTTGGTCTGAGTCTAAACTTGGTTCAGCTGTTTTAGCTTCTGATTCCTGAGTGTAAGAAACAGACTTTTGTTTTTTAACATGAAGGAAATAAACACAAAGTTCAGCTCTGTCAGAGACGTTCTCTGAAACTATCTGAAACGAGGTAAAAACTACTCTAAGGTGAAGATTTAGAGCCCAGCTGGATGAGAATGGGACGTTAAAACAGCACTGGAGTCAGTGATGGAGCCCATCATGTCTGTATCACACCAGCCACACACAACACGGTGCTGTCATGTAAAACCCATGACGTGTCTACATGTGTGACGGTCAGGATTCACACCAAACATCTGCTGTTTGACTTGAGAAGAACTCAAACTTCAGCCTGTATCTCATCATATCCCACAGGCTTCTTGTTGCATGTGTTCAGCCTCCTTATCACCATGTTTTCAGATAAAACCACTTCCTGTTTTTGCCTGTGACTAAAACATGAACACATCTTCATATCTGTGTTCTCTCCCTTTTCAGCTCTGAACAACCCAAAAACAATGAGTGTTTATTTAAATCAGCCTCCTTACAGACTACCAGGGTCGTCATGACGATTCTTAACTCTGATATTTTGGGGAGAAAATGATTTATCATAAAACCTCCATTAAACTGAACCAGACTAACTTTTCCTTCCGTTTGCAGCTGCGTCTGATCAATAGAACAAACATGAGCTCCATTTTAAACTAATTTAACTCAATACTTTGAATTAACCCCAAAGTTCTGGAAGGTTCTTGATTTTAATGAAAACTGTTACACGGTGAAGTTAAAAGAAGAACTTAAACCCAACAGAACATGAAATTCATTCCTTCAACACGTCACCTGTTTGTCACATGATCACTTAAACTAACAGCTATTAAACCAGAAGCTCTGCTGTTTAAAACGAAGCTGCTGTTCACTGTTTGGATCTTTAAAATGTCTCAGTTGTCTGGTTAGTTTGTGATATTTAGAAGGTTCTGGTTCTGTTGGACTTTCTGGAGACATCTGGTCTCTCTGCCTTCATCTGGACTAACTGAGCCCAGTTACCCACCAAACGAACCCTGGGTTATCTCAGTCACCTCAGCTGGATTTAGACATTGGGTTGGGGTTTTGAATCAGGACGACGGGCTCCGGCTTCCTTTTTTAAAAGAACACGTTTTAATAAAAGCACTAGTTTGATCTCAGACCATGTGGTGAACTAACAGACTTCAATTTATTCTCATTTTTTACCTTATTAAACCATTTGAGCAGCAGCAAACTGTGGCGGTCTTCAGTTCTGATAAATGAAACGGGTCTGAAACGGTAACAGCAGCAGCTGAGACAGACGAGAGCCGCGGCGGTTCGGGTAGTGGGACATCTGAGGCCCGTGAAGACAGAGCTGCTGCTTAAATATCCATATTTTACTGTGTGTTATGAAACTCCAGAGTTTCTATATTTGCACTTGTTTGTGCGGGACGTGACGTTTCAGGTTCTAAGCTGCTAAAACTAAATGTGATTTCAGGCTAAAGAGACACTCGGGTCTAACTGAGCACGACAGGTAGGGTCGACATTAAAACCCTGTCTGTTGCTTGGTTAGTTTAACCTAGTTATAACAGAAACAAGTCACTTTCTAAAAATGACTTTAACGTCAGAGACGTGCAGCCACACAAAAATAAATCCCCACTATGGAGGTTTTTTCCCTTCACTGATGGTATAAATAGTTTTAAGACACATCTGGCAATTAAAAATGAAGAATCACCCAAACAATGTGACAATTTCACAGATACACATGCTGCTAAAGCAGAAAGCAAATGGGTCGGTTACATAATCCTGCGTTATGTGTGTTGCTGCCTTACCAGGTAGTTCTCCGCAGGGAGTCCTTCTGCAGACTCTGCACTCTGTGCAGGCTGCTTGTTCTCTCCAGAACCTGCTTTCAAAAACCAGAAACAGCACGAGAAACATTCAGAGCTGCAGCTCTACATTTTACAAACTGAAACTTATTGGAGACAAAAAACGAGTCTGAAATTACGACACACGCTGACTAAATATCAACATATTGCATGAACGTCTCAGTTAATTAGCAGTGTGATTCCAACTGAGAATGGTCTCGGCTTAGTCAGATACTAATTTAAGTACAAAATATTGGTATAAAAACCTCCTCGGGTGTTAGACTGAAATAAAACACCATCAAATGAACAACAGCACAACTTCTTTTACACTGTGACAATAAAGAGCACTCAGAGACTGCAGACCTCGGCCAAGCAGCTCGTTTCCCAAAAAAATGGATTTACACATAAACAGTCCAACTTTCATTTTACCAACATGAACAGCTGTTCATGAAAAACATATTTCCACAATAACGATTGTTCGGATCACTCCCAAAATCCCCTGGTGTTGATGCCGTTCTTAACACATCTGGAAAATGTTACCCCAGACACTTAGTGGAGGTAACTATGGAAACCTGTTTCAGTGGAGCTTGAAGTTTTAGTTAATGGATTTGTGTTTGGATTGTCTCAGATATAAATAACCCTGATCTGAATAAGAGTTTACTGGTATTATTGAAACAAGTTTAACTGCGATCAGCTTGGGTTAAACATTAACTCCACCTAACGAGCCTTCACTAGTACAGCTGTGTGAGTCGTCAGAGTAATAAAATGAGCCTAATAAGCATGATGAGTCGAGCTAAACCAGACTGGAGTCTGTTCTGTTAGAAGAGATACAGAAGTGTTACTAGAAACATCAGGCATGCCGACTCAAATCCAACACCCATCTGTTTAGGTGTCAAACACGAGGGAAGCGGCACGTTTTATAGCTGTAAGTGATTACAGAGATGATACTATTCCTCACAAGCAGCCATAAACGATCCGGTCAGGTGATCAGGACAGGTGCAGGTTCAGACTGATCAGGATTTCAACAGGTGGAAAGTGAAACCTGGTTTATTCTAAGTTACGATAGTGTTCCTGATCTCTGCAGAATTCCTCCCAACTCCAGAAAAACACTGAAAGATGTTGTTTGCAGATGGAGCCGCTGTGTGAGGCTGATGATGATCAGCTGTTTGTTTTACACTGATTAACATGTGATCAGCTTCCACTGTGCACATTATAAAACATTATTACTGATATCAGTTTAATTAACTCTGAATTATTACTATTATTTTTGTTAGCAATAATAATTCTTCCTTTATCATAACAACTATATAAATATATAGAATGAAATCACCTGCTGCAGAACTTGGATTTTTTTCATGCTGCTCTGTTTCTGCTGCAAAGGGCTTCAGGGTTTCAGCAACAGTTTCCTAAAACAAACAAACAGCAGAACAAAAAGATCATTGCTGTGAAGAAACTTTGATCTTTTCATCGTCTCTTAGATTCAATAACGAGTCGATATCTTCCTTAAACTTTCAAAAACCTATGAAAATCGAACTTTAGCTTTAAAAACCTTACCTTACCTTATTTAACATATTGCATAGAAATTTGGGGTAATGGTTATAAAAACACACTACACCCTATATTAAGATTACAAAAAAGAGCAGTCCGTATTATACATAGAGCTGGTTATTTAGATCATACCAATGTTTTGTTTCTACACTCTAAGTTACTGAAATTACAGGATCTGGTTCATTATCATACAGGATCTGGTTATGTTTAAAGCTAGTAAGAATTTACTCCCTTATAATATTCAAAACCTTTTCTGTACCAGAGATGAAACATAAGTTACGAGGTAAAACAAAATTTAAGCTGCAATTGGTGAAATCCACAAGAAAAAGTTTTTGTCTGTCTATCTGTGGGGTTAAGCTTTGGAATGGACTGGAGGAGAAACACAGGCAAAGTCCTAACATCCATATATTTAAATCAATACATAAAAATATGATACTTCAGGAATAAAAAAAGATCTGCCAATAATCATGGTTAATATGTTTTGGTTTTCTTTTTTGCTGTTATCAATATTGATTGAGAACTGGACTTGGTGATGAGCTAAAAAATTATATGAATGATTATAATTATGATTTGTTCTTATTACTAATATTGTTGGTATATTGATCGTTGTACATAAGACTAGTAGAATGTATTTCTTCAAGAGAGATATTATATTATTCTATAGGGGTGAGACTAAATAAGCTTAGGCTTCCACCCACTCCCTTTGAACTTGTTTTTTCCTTTTGTATTATCTTGCTTTTAACTCTGTTTTAATTCTGTTTTGTTTGTTTATAAGTTCAAATAAAAATCAATCAATCAATCAATCAAAAACACTCTCAGAACAGTGTCAAACTGAAACGTTTTGTACTAAAGTAAAGATCTAACTCATGGCAGAAACCTCATTTATATTCAGGTGACCCAGAAGAAGAATCATTTGGGACGAAGAGCTTTCTTTTCTTTTCTTTTTCTTACAGGATACATTTTCATTGAGGTCATGCAAAGCTGCTGCAGCTCTTTCCAAACTGATCGTACCTCAGATGTGACGATGGTCCAGCTGTTGTTAGCACCGCTGCCCCCCGACATGGCGCCCTAGAGGCCGAGCGCGTCTCCCCTGCAACACAAGAACAACATTTGTGACTGGCGATAGTTCCATAAAGAAAAGTCAAAGGGGTGTGAGCTCCTCTTCCTCCAAACTACTGCTTCAGAACTTTTCTTTATTGGCTTTAATCCACTTTCACTCCTCTTTCACCCCTTTGTCAAATCCTACATATATTTAAAAGGAATAACATGTGGTGTAGCTCCATTTAAGGCTTCGAGGCCTGATTACAAGCTGTTTCAGTTTGGCTGCAGGAAGTAGATATATTTGTGACAACAGGTGGAGGAAAAAACAGCTGGGAGTTAAAAAAAATTCTGTTTGTTTACAGATTCGGGGGATTTGAATACAAGCCTCACCCTTTCTACTAACATGAGACCAACTGTAAAGTGTTACACCTACAGCTCAGTGTGTGTGTGTGAGCAGAAAGTCTCACCGCCTTAGAAAACTCTTCATTAGTAGTTTGTGTGAGCAGCGGGCCTCGTGAGCACCCTGGCTTTTGACTAGATGACAAATGTTTTGGCAGGGACCCGGGTTACCAAGGCCCTCACTGTTCTGGAGTCCGAGGTAACTAAAGAGGCCTTTCGTTTTCACACCACTCTCCAACTATTTACTGTATCTGCATAAAGAAAAACACTTTCATTTGGTCGAATATGAGACACATTTAAAGATTCCGTTTCAGTGAACAGTGTAAAGAATCGAGTCATCTCATTGGCTCGGTCATGACACACTTCACTTCCCAAATTCAATTCAATCCCAGCTCTGCAATTTAGGTCTCCTAATCTAGCTCATCCCAGGAGAAGTCTACTGAATCCAGCCTCAGGCCCAAGGAGCATTGTAGAGCATATAGAGGATGGTTTAAATAGATGGCAGCTAAATATAGCTATCCTGAGATTGACTAGAGACAGAAAAAGGAAGCTGCAGAAAAGGGCAGAAGAGAACACAAAGAGACAGTAATATGTTCTAAGGTTGTACTTAAATAACGAAGCAGATGCTTTGAATGAAGAAGTTCTCACTTTATGAGCTTTATATTTATATTTGAAGAGTAAAATCCAGTTTAAACTCAGTCAAACAAAGTCTCCCAGGATTATTGCGTCGTTATTTAAGACTCTCTGTAAGGCAACACATATTTTATTCATGAGCAAAATGCAACAAGCTCATTGTTACATCAGCAGGTTTTATCTCTTCCTGCTGTCTGAAGGGAAAACTTACCCAAACAAGGTCAAGAGAATAAACTACATCACACACAAACATCACCTCTGCACAGCAGCCATGATGCTAAAGCAGAGATTAGCTTAAATGAGTAATTGACAGATGTCACTTCAGTTTCGACTCAGAAAGAATAAAAACTCACTCCGAAAATAACAGAGGGATGTTTATTCTGTAGTAAAGACCAGTATAAAAATACTTTAATGCTTTAAGGCGTGAGGCCAGAAGATTATTGAAAGTATTTAGTCGTTACGTCAAAACTATTACAACTTTTTTTTCGACCAGGAACCAGGAAAAAGTGCCGCGAGGAACAAACAGCAACACGGTTTAAATAATTAAAAGTATGTAGGAATGATTGATGTTCGTGTCCTTACCGTGTTCGGCTGCTTCAGACCTCAGAGTGTCACAAACGAGACGCACTTCATCCAACTCGGGAACTTAGAATGTGTCTCCGAAACTTAACGATCCATGGTCTTTCTCGTCCAATCATAATCGAGAAAGGTTTTGATCCCGCCCCTCGACAGCTGGCTTGTCCAATGACGGCTCGAGCTTACTTTCTTGGGATAAACGTGCATGAAGTTGACTGACGTTAGATGATGAGTTAATTAGAACTTCTACCGATCCGGTTCCGACTCGGTTCTGACCCGGTTGGATTTACAGGAGAAGAAAGAGGGATGGAGTAAAGTTTGGACTTTTCATTGTTATTCACAGGCTTCAATCTATGCAGATTATGTTAGTAATCATGAATTATTACTTTTTAAAAGCTACAACACAAATACAAGTTATTTTAAATGTCATTCTTTTACCAGGAAAAAAATATTTGTCCTATTTTAAGTGGCTCTACAATACATCCATAATGATAAAAAGAAATAAATGCAGCATCTTTCGTAAATATTTATTTTTTGTTTGCCACAGAAGCATGTCTTCAGAAATCCCACATCATCAGTAAACAGCTGAAAACCTGGACCCAGTCTGGTCACATATCTGCGGCATCTTGAAATATTCAGGCTTCATTCCTCATATCTCAAAAGGAGCATCCTATAGACATTAATAAAAACAAACAATCTATAATTCAGACAACCATTTTCTTTACCGACATAATCAGATTCAAACCCTAAAACAGGTTTAAACTTACTTGTGTGTTTCCAGCAGTGCTGATCAAACATGATTGGCTGTAGGAATAAGCAGATAAATAACGGGGGGAAATCTTTTCTCTAATCTGTCAGTCCAGGATCTCTTTGATGCACCAGCAGCAGAGGAGGAAATAAAGACACTCCTTAACCGACTGGACAAATCCGTAGGCAAAGTTCCCTCCGAGAAAGTTCTTGTTTCGACCCAGACCCATGGCCATGTCGCGAAGCTGCTGCCCCAGGGAGGAGGAAGGCATGGCCTGGGGAAGAGGACGCTGAGGGTGCATTGCTTCAGATTCAATAACCAGGCAGTGATCGGAAATAAAATCCAGGGACTTGACGAGAGCAGAGTAAAGCTTTCTATAACTGAAACAACCTCCTGTCTAAACATTAAGCTGCATCTATTCACACCTAGAACTTTCCCCTTAACTCCTGCCTGGGTTGAATTAAAGACAAAGTCGGCTCACAAACAGGACAGATCCAGCAGCTCCCATTCTTTGTTCAGGACATTATGGGATGTGCTTTGTTTGCATTAACTTTGTCACTAACACACAATGAGCTTAACAGCAAATTACAACAACAAAAACAAACACACAAAGAAATGAATGGTATATGTATTTATATATGCGATCTCTATTTTCAGATACAGGTGTAAACAGACATTTCCCTAAAAACCAAACCAAACAAGTATTAGAGCAGAAAATATACACTAAAATCAATATCTGTGCACACGATTCAAAAGTAACCTTTGGCTTTTGAAAGCTTAAAAGTATAACAGCATCAACACAATCACTGTTGCCAACAACAAATCACAAAGTCTTTCCAAAAAAGATTTTCATGCAACAAAAGGCAACTGTGATGATTAACAACAACACAGGACCAGTTAACTGGTAATACAGAGTCAAACACACACACACACACTGGTTTTCCTATTTCGGACACTGAACAGCTGTCACCCCGGCATGTGTGTGCATGTCTGAATACACCCGAGACCCCTCAGGGTCCAACAGCTAGTCGACTCTAAAGAAGGGACAGTTTCAATAGTTGGGTTCTGTGGAAAGATTTAAATAATTCATGTCTGTGTACAAAAAAATGTTTATTCTGACTACAACAACAAGCTAACAGCTAACCTGCTCAGACCAAGGTGGATTGCTTGTGTCTTAAAGGTCCTATATCATGCAAAATCAACTCTTTGGAGCTTTTAACCATGTTGTGGTGCTATTTCTTTATTTAATCCCCCCCCCAGATGGGTTTTTGGCTTAATTCATGCATTTCTCAGTAATCCTCCTGAATCCTGTGCTATAAGCAGCTGCTCCACTCTCTCTTAGTAAACAGCTGACTCATAACATAGTGATGTAACCCTGTCAAACCAGGAAGTGCCCAAATAGCTGCTTTGCTGCAGCCAGGGCGGGGTTCAAGGCTACGCCATGAAATGGGCGACACTCACAACCGAGTGTCTTACTTCCAGGTTGAAGAATAATTCCAGGATATAAGTTATATTTCAGGGTCGAAGAATACTATCTAATGCTAAATGTAACATTTTATCATACATGTGCCTGGCCCAGATACTGAAAGTTGTAAAATAGCATCATACAGTACCTTTAAAATGGCTCCAATCTCAAAATATTCATACTGGTTTAAGCAAATACTATTTTGTAAAGCCAAAAATTTCACATTACATGGAATTCTACGGTTATTTGCAAGCACAAATAGCAGCAGTTAGCTTTAGCACTTCGGGTGCAGATAGAAGCGAATAACCACGAGAACCTGACGTGTAAACCTTTTAAAACATCATTCACACAAACTGCTATAAAATATTTAGGATTGGAGTCATTTTAAGACAAAATCAGTCCACTTTTGTCTGAATCTCGCTAATAGCTAATTAAACTAGCTGTTAGCTCATAAATCTGACGAGAACTAATCTCTGTTTCTCCAAACTGAGGTCATTCAACAAGTTACCTTCAATATCATACAAGCTATTTAACGTTTCCACAGAACCGCATATAAAACCAACCCTCTGAGGTTTACTTCTCATTTCACAATTTGGTTTCAGTCTTTTAACAGTTTCATTTGGTTTTAAAATGAACCACCTTAATGCTGTACTGTCTGTTACTCATCAAACTAGTCATTAAATATACAATGAAAACAATTATCTGATAGCAAGAGGTTTAAAATTAATGTTATTTACAGGTGATCACCCCCCCTCCCAAATGGTGACATCAAGTATCTGTGACTAGAAGCTGAATGCAGGAACGTGCATCCGAAGAGGAGATTGCCATCACTGGAGCTGTTTGTTGGAGTGCCACTTTTGTAAAGTCCTTGTAAAACAGATAAATTCTCCTGCAGTTTACTACATTTTGATATAAGTACATAAGGTGACAGTATTTTAAATGACATGACTGCATCGAGGAAACAAGGCACAATCAAAAAGATAGAAAAACATCCCGGACCGAAGGAGAGAAGAAGAAACCAGCGTCGACGTCTTCCTTCGTATCCTCATGAGTTTGAAAACGAGGAGCAACGTTTGGCTGAACAGTTTGTCATTAGTGATGCTCCAAAACATCTATTATAGTCATTTAGAGCCACGAGGACTTTCTTTTAAAAAGATTATTCCCTCCCAATACACAGAAATTACATTATCAGCTCATGACACACTTTGCATTATTTTTGCAGAGGGATAATAAACTGTTTACAGCCCGCTGAAATTCTTTTGACAAGCCATTAAAACGGACTCATTTTTGCTTTTCTCTAAAGAAATAACCCATAGATTGTCTAAGCAAACACGTAAGAAAAGCGAAAAAAACTCAAATCTAATTAACGACACCTGATTTATGCTCCTCAAAATGTTTCTGTGTGGCTGACATCAGTGTACTTACAAAATAAAAGTCTCCTTTTCGATGCCGGATTCTGGCACAGTCGCCTCAGTCTTTCTCCACAATAAAACAGGCCAATTTTAAATAAGAACATGACAAATAACTGTTAATAATTAACCATGGTTTTGTTTTCTACCGTTAGCAACCAAGTTCCTGATTCTTTGGCATGAGTGAATATGGCGTGATGGTGTGTTTATATCTATGTGCAAAGAGATCAGGGAAATCCAGCTGTTCTGATCCTCCTGTACTCCAAAATGTTCAAATGTAAGTGATGGGAGTCGATAAAAAAACCTAAAAAATTAAACAATGGTTTTTAGCATAGCTGTCCAAAATTTGCATACGCGCTTTGCTCCAAGGGTCAAAGTTCAAAAGTCCTTAAAAGGGACGTGACTGGACGTGAAGTGGCTGTCCTGATAAGACAGAAAATCGCTTGGACAAACTTGTGTATGCATATTCATGAGCCAGAATCGTGTCAGACAGCTTGTGAATCTCTCCGGTGAGACTTGAAGGGTGAGTTTGAGCTCTCAAACGAACCGCCTCCACCAATCAGTTTGCTTTTTGCTTCAAACGCTCCAGCGACGCTCAGAAACGTTCATTCCAGGTTCAAAACTGAATGTATCAACCACAGTTCTGATTCTTAACACTTCGGGTGTGAGTGTGTTTTTTTAAAGAAATGACGTTTGTTTCTGTCCTGTTGTGATTTTTCTTCACAGTAGGTAGAGAAAGTTGCAGCAGTGCTTCAGCGTCAGATCCTCACGCCAGACAGCTTGTGTAAAATTGCAAGTCACAGTTTGGCAGAAATGTTGCAACAGCAGCAAGAAAGTGATTTTGCAGAGAAACTAGTGATTTTTTTAATTTTATTTTTGGTTTGTGTGTGATGAGAGTAGTGTTGCTGAGTGCTAAAGCGTATGGCAGAGAGTGTGAGAGAGTCTTGTTTTGATTTGCTGTTGGAGTGTGTGTCTATTTTGGGTGGAGTTATTTCATTGGTGTGTGTAGCTTCAGGCCCTGCGCTCCACTGGCTGTTGCAGAAACACTTCGCTCCCAGCTGACACAATAGGAAGTCTGTTGTCCATGTGGTAACTGATCAGGTGACTGACGCTTTCAAAACGATGATCTTTCGTGCGTACCTAACAAGAAAAACAGAGAATTTACCTTCTGTGTATCCGAGTACTTCCCTCTGACCCAGCCTGGACTTACCACTCCCTCTGGGTCCACCAGCAGCAGGTGTTTGGCTTGACCCCCCTGCTGTCCCGTAAGGACGTACTGTCCGTGCGTGGTCCCAGACTCTCGCACCAGGAAGTCTCCATCTCGGGTCAACAGCTTCTCTGCTTCTTTGCGACTCAAGCTGCCGTGGAACCAGATTTCATTATGCAACTGTTGCACCAGAGGGGGCGCCGCTGAGCTCAGGCCGCTGTGACCAGGCACTCCCAGGGCGTCATCGAGCGGCTCTTGAAAAATAAACCAACAAGTATTTGTTAATAAAGTCTTTTAGTCTTATCTGGACAAATATTGGCTGTGAACCAGCGGACAGATCCTGCACATCGATTGTGGGTCGACTCTTTAATGGGAAACGATATTCAGTTAGTCAGTAATGTTTTACAAACTGCACTTGTAATGGACAAACACACTGCTTCTCGTATCTTTCTCCAGCGCTTCCCTCTAGAGAAACTCTTCAATTTGCATCAGTCACATGGAGGTGAAAGCACAGACCACTTTGTTCATCTCCCACGCTCACGTGGCAAAACAGCACGAAGAAATTGTGAGAAATTATTTCTTTAAGTTAAAATTTAAATGTTTCTTTTACAATGTCGTTGTAAACAACTCAATTTATCAAATATAAAAGTCTCTACTTTAATAGATACTTACTCATGTCTAAAGTGTTTCCATTTGCTGCAGCTGGGGGACGAGGTTTATCCACATTGACGTAGGACGGGTCATCGAACAGGTCTCGGGCTCCGTCTTTGACACCCACTTTAAAAAAAAAAAGGACATCAGAGACCTTCTTTTTTCTGCACATAACAGTTTTACAAGTTTTGCACAGCTTTAGAACAGATTTTTTTGGATAGAGTGGATAGACAGCTGCTGCCTGACTTCCCTTCGCACATCTGGAGCGAAGCAGCTGCGGCGACGTGCAGAGAGACAGAGGTAGCGCTCACCTGGCAGAGGAGGCAGAGGCTGCTTCTGAATGTCACCTTGACCTGGCTGTCCGTAGGGCTGCAAACACAAAGACACACTAAGTCACTGTTTGATGTTTTTATCCTCAAATAAACATTCTGGATCAATTTTAAGGATCAAAAAATTTGTAATGATGTTTTTAACTGATTTCAGTGGTTAATGAAGCAAAGATGGAGGATTGGATCTTTCAGGGAATGTTAAACCTTTAATTACTATTATTATTAGTAGTAGCACTTTTCATAATTTTTATTCAGTCATATATTCAATCCCTCACTGTTTTTACAGTTAAAATCAAACTGAGTTTAACACCTGCTGTATATTACATGTAGTAATATGTAACAGGCTAATTAAAGCCTGCAGGATGAAAATACGACATCCAGCATTAAGAGCATTTTATTTCTGGATACTGTGTGTAATTCTTAAGGATTTCAAATGTTACAAGTGTATTTGAGGTTTTGCACACAGTGCATTTGTCTGGGGCTCTTATTGTGAAAAGGTTTGAAGAAAGTTGTATTTTGATGTTATTTTTGCTGCTGAAACTAAAACTGTTAGAAACATAAAGACAGACTCGTTCATCCAAAAGGCCTCATCTTAGTTCAGTTAGTTTGTTAGAATTTAGCAAGCGACTGCAGATGACTTGTTGCATCTGTGTCTTCCTCATTGCATCATGTCTTTTTTAACCCTTTTATTGTGAAAATCACACTGAAAATCAGTTTAAAATCTGTTTCCTTCTACGTGCTTGGGTGGTCATGGTTTATTTAGCATCCATCTGCTGACAGTGTAAATAAAAATGCATGTGATCCACCTGAGTGGACATATGGGGACCTTTTTGACAAGTAAAAAAAGATCAAATGAAGTTGAAAATTGTATTTTTTATATATAAAGATGTATAAAAATATTTAAGAAAGAAAAAATCCTGACTGATGTCACATCATGATTCACGCATGAAAGGTTTTTTATTTCCAAAAATCCAACCGGACTACAGGTTAAATTCTCTCTGAAGGATATTAAATCCCTGCTGCACTTTTACATCCTCACTAAGCCTGGAACGCTGCATCGGCTGGATAAGCAAAAGCTTCCCCAGAGTTTTTAATGGTGCGCTCACCAAATTCCATTTTATCTGTAAATGAGTTTTAAAACAACAATACTAACTGGAGGAAATGTTGCCATGGCAACTATTAAAATTGATAACTCCCGCAATGTTAGTCAAGAATAGCTAATCAGAGATAAATATAATCTGTATCAGTTTTAAAACCAAGCTTTTCTAAAATACACGTTTCTAAATCTTTTAAGGTTTTAACTTGAAGAAGTGGCTGAAAGCGCTGATGATCTATTCTTTTAAACATCCTCCTTACCAGCGTGGCTCCTGGGCGGTTCCTCATGTCGATCAGTCCACCAGGGGGAGGCTGTTTGCCAGGGAAATTATTATAATAAGGAACCTCAGAAGGAGGAGGAGGAACAATGGTGTCATCATCGTCTTCTTCCCATGCAGAACCATCAAACGGAGCCATCCTGAAGGAGATGGGGGGGGGGGGGGGGGGGGGGGGTNGGTGTTAGAAAAGCAAATATAGAAACACAGACACAAAAAATTACAAATAAAACTGTTTTTTAATCTTACTATTTTTACCTGTCATGAGGTGCGACCAGTTTGGGGGGGTTCTTCAGGTACTGTTTAAACCGTAGTTCAAAGGCTTGACCGATGGTACTGATGACTTCCTGGGCTAAACCCTCTGAGCACTCCAGGATGTGACAAGCTGCAGTCGAGAAGGTTTAAAAAAGATCAGCAGCAACACTCCCTTGAATAAAACCCACCGGATTAAACAGCTAAACTGAAATGTGTGTGTGCACGTGCTCTTTGATTAAGGCCATCTCGTTTACTTTAGCTCCTCTAATTTTGCAGATTAAAGGATTACACGATGAAGATTTGTGAAGAACCTACATTCTGTAAGAAAATGTAGGTTTTTTTTTAAGTGTTCTTGTTCCACATTTAGGAAAATAACTTCACAAATTACTTCTTGCAGGTTTTTGATGTTTACATACACAGTTTCTACAATTGAGGCAAATCACCTGTAATTTTGAACTTGTAATTTATATCACATATTTTATTTCTCTGGTCTGGGTAATGGTGGTCGGGTTCATTTGGGAGCGTTCAGAGTAGAACTGCTGCTCCTCATTGAAAGGAGACAGATGAGGTCCTGGTCGTCTCCTTCAAGAGTTTTTCCAAGTGTGCTACACTGGTCTCCATGGTAGCTCAAAAAGTTCTGGTAAAAATCAGGGTTAAAGAGGCCGACTGTTGAATATTTTAGCTCCACAGGTGTTCTTACCTTCATAGTGGGTGTGAAAACAGGTCAACAACTTCTCTTTCAGTTTTAATCTCTCAAACTACGCAGGTGGCGAGAACACCCGAGTTCTACCGAGTTCGAACGGCCTGTATCTGTTTCGTCACAACTCCTTTGCTCGTTAGTATTCATCAGCTCCTGCAGTTGAAACCACGCCTAGCATGCTGCTGGCTAAAAGCTGTTAGCATAAGACGTAGCAAACAGGAAGAGAGAACGTCTGATGTTGCCATGCGCAGCGGGGCAGGAAACAGTATACATTTCTCTCATAGGCTAGTTTGTTGGCCAATCTGAGTCCAGCAAATCCGAATAATGAATATGAACGAGCTGCTGACGAACCCTGATGGAAGGAGCTGGAACCACCCGAATTTTGATGCAGCCAGATTGAAAGGTCTGTTAATCAGTGTTTCCTGATGTTTGTTAGATATAAAATGTTTCATATTACTGGTTAATATTTAAGAAATAACTACAAAGTCCTGAAATTTGTATGAAATGGCCTCTTTAAAAAGTGAACTTTCTAACTTTGCCTTGCCTTTTCTATCACCATCTCGTGTTTTCACTCAGATAACCAAGAGTCATGTCAGTGAGGTTACACAGTGAGCTTCTGCCTCAATGTCCAGCAGAATAAACAAACTAAAGAAGGCACTATAGAAACGGGCTATAATTCAGAACAAAAATCCCTAAAGAGATCCATTCAACAGATATCGGCAGTAAAAAGCAACAGTATGGTCTGTCTGTGCAGATTAGCCGCAAACTGTGTCCAGCTAACAGCTCTGTTAGCATCCTGTGTTCTCCTCGCGTGCCTGCCTTCCTACAGTCACTATAACAGTTCTTCACATAATGCTGAAGGTTTCTTTTGTGATACAGAAACAAGCACAAACACTTGTGTGTAATGACATTAATTCATACTTTAATGAAAATGTTTAGTCATTTTAATTTAAAGTATTTGGCTCTTTACTGCAAATTAAAGACAGGAAATGATGTTTGAGATCATTCTACACAAACGAAACATTGAATTTCTTCCAGTGACGGATGCAATTTGTTAAAAAAGGGGGTATTTTTACAGTTTCTGCTCACCTCTCTGGTTAACTGGATCTTTGGCCACATATGCTACGTACTCAGCTGTATCCTGGGAAAGAGATGAGAGAGCGCAGTTAGAGGAAGAAGAGGAGGAAGGGAAAAATCAATTCAAAGCGAATGTGAAGAGCAGATTTAAGACTGAAAGGACTGAGAAGAAGATAAGAAAATAGATAAAGCAGAAGCTGGAGTCTGTAAGTCGTAACAAGTTCAAAAAGTGAGTTGCAACAGAGACGGCAGGAAGTGATGTGATCTGGGACTGCGAGCTGGGTAAGGCGAGTGGAATTCAAAGGAAGAGACAATGATTTCAGACAGGAAGGAAGGACATGTGGCCTGAAGAAAGATGGAAAAAGGCCAGAGTGAGATTTGAGCTGATAGAGGGAGAGAAAGAGAGGGTTGGGTGACTCACTGGGTCTCCTCCTGAAGCAAAGGAGATGGACTGCATGTGATGATTAGCGATTATCTGCGGAGAAAAACAAAAACAACAACAACAAAAAAGGGAGAACGAGAAGAGAGAAGAAGAATGGGTGAGATGAATAATGTGGGAAGTGGATGGAGACACAAATATGGAATCGTTACAGAGAAAAGTGCTTTTTGTTTCCACTGAGCGCCATCAGCTGCAGCGAGGGGAGCATCTTTTTAACAGGCTGCAACAACCACCACGTTGAATCAATAACAGCATTAACACTTGATAATGCTCCGTGTGCACAATGTGTGGTTTGTGTATGATTCCTCATTTGTACATGGGTACATGTGCTAGACGAGTACGTGCTAATGTGAATTAGCTAATATACCAGCTTCCAAAAGATAGACATCACTCAGCGGCTATTAGCTCATTAGAAGTCTGAGAGGAGGCTCACATCCTGCCCACTGGCAACATCCCGAGTCATCGCAGCAAACAGCAGAATTTTATCCCAAATTGTTCTCATGTTGAGATGGTTGTACATTTGGAAGATTTATCTTTATAATTTTGATTTAAACTTCTTGAATAAATTTGCACCACCAACAAAAACACAGTTTGAATGATTGTTATGAATAAAAAATAAAATCAGGAAGACTTTAGTTCCAAAAGCACAATGTAAACTGGGTTTTCTGTTCAACACAACAGAAGCACTGAAAACATTTTGTTCTATTCTGTGTACGACTAGGTGAAAAAGATATATTAATAATTTCTGAGAGCTGTTCTAAAGACAGTATCAATATATTGGCAATTTCTACCAGTTGAGTGGTTTATGAGACGGACCAGACGGCTTACAGGCCTGGCAGGATCAGAGTGGAACAGTTTATCTTCAGAGTTTTGGTTTAAAACCTCTCAGTCACTGATTCTTATCCTGATGATTTCGTGGATGGAAGAAGAAAGGAGGCAGAGTTAAAGCTAATTAAGACTTTAACAACTTTTTTTTTTATTCTATTTTTTTTAGATTCTGTTCACTGTTCTGGTTAAATAAGTGCTGAAGTCAAAGGCTGTTTATAACGACAGACTGCGTGTCTAAGTCTACGTCCTGTGTATAAAAATTGAGTTGTAACATTTTGTTTACAGGCGTGGCATTGTTGTCTTTATGGAACCAGCTGTGAGGCAGAAAGCCCCACCCACTCACCACACCTGACATAAGCTTCATATGTAGATTCAACTAAATGTGTTTTAAAAACACACCACAGCAAAGTAAGAAATATCCCATTCATTTTCTGAAAGTAGGCGGAGCTTAAGCCTTTTAGGGGAACCAGCCACTAGAGGGCGCAAGTTTTCATGTTACACTCCTGTGGCCAGTTTAAAGAGGCCCTTCTATTAAAAACATTTTTTCTGAGGTTTCTGTTGAATATTTTAGCTCCACAGGTGTTCTTACCTTCATAGTGGGTGTGAAAACAGGTCAACAACTTCTCTTTCAGTTTTAATCTCTCAAACTACGCAGGTGGTGATAAAACCCGAGTTCTTCCGAATTTGAATGGCCGGTACTTGTTTTGTGACAACTCCTTTGTTTGTTAGTATTCATCAGCTCCTGCAGTTTAAACCACGCCTAGAATGCTGCTGGCTAAAAGCTGTTAGCATAAGACGTAGCAAACAGGAAGCGAGTGTGTCTGATGTTGCCATGCGCAGCGGGGCAGGTGCTCTCATAGGCTAGTTTGTAGCCAATCTGAGTCCAGCAAATCCGAATAATGAATATGAACAAGCTGCTGCTCGAGGCCTGACGGAAGGAGCTGGAACCACCCGAATTTTAATGCAGATAGATTAAAAGGTCTGTTAATCAGTGTTTCCTAATGTTTTTTAGATATAAAATGTTTCATATTACTGGTTAATACTTAAGAAATAACCACTAAGTCCTGAAATTTGTATGAAATGGCCTCTTTAATAGACATACTTCTAAGTTATGTTTGGGATGATTGATTTTTTCTCCACTTCCATAACTTTTTTTGTCTTACTTCACTTTGTTGTGCTTTTTTCTGCAAAAAAGCATCAAGTAATGAACAACATCCTTAATGGGAATTTATCCAGAACCCCCAAAAAAATCCTGGAATAAAACCATATTTAGAGTGATTATTATAGAACTCGACATCTAAGTGGAATTTTAGGGTTTCTTAGGACAGAGAAAGCTTAACAGCATGTTAAAATGGCTCTGTGTTTCCCTCGCTCACGGTTTGAGATGAACATAAACATGTTTTCAGTGTGTACTGTGGACTCATGTATGTTATCAGAGTCAAAGTTAGTGCTACCCAATGCATTATCCCCTCAGCAATACTGTGCACTCTGGACTCAAACAGCAATAAATCTTTATCATACTTTAGTTAAATAATGGAAAGATTTTGATTTGGAGCACAGTGGAGCTGCTGAGATGATTTGAGTGAAATCTCTCACATTTACTGATTGCATCAGCTCTCTGTTGTCCCTAAACAGCAGAGTCACTACAAAGCTGATTCAGTCTAACCTGTTTGCAGTCGGATGCCAGCAGATTGAGGCTACTGGTCGAGATGGTGAGGTTGATTGTCATGCCTGCAAACTGCAAGTTACTCTTTCCCAGGATGGATGTCAAACCGCGAGAGGCAGGCTGCAAAAAGAACAGACAAACCCTCGTAATACAGGATATACACACAAAGCAGCAGGACAAATGTTTATTTTCCCCTAAATTTAACATGCCTGAGAATAAGTCAGTGTGTGTTTGGAAATGCCTGCGTGTGTGGGAGTGACATAACAGCTGCAATTGTGAAAGTGATCTGGTTCCTACAGCCAACTGTGACTAACAGACAGGACGCTCCACATGATGTGGGCTCGGCCAAGAACATCCCAGGGACCATTCCAGTAGTATTGTGTCAGACCGGGTCCTCACGCTCTAATGACTTTTCATATTTGTTTTGGAGTAGAACATCACCATCCGGAGAGGATGTGCCACGTTAGCTTCCGTCCCGCCAAATCCCAAATACCAAACCAGCTGAATCTATTCTAGTTTTTCTATAAATTCATTCTGTCTGGTGCGCTGCGCTTACAGACATTCCTCGGTCAAACCCCACTATAGCAACTGGCAACTGGATTTAACCACCTGTTTTATGGACTGTTTGGGTGGAGGTTTATAGATTTACTTGAGTACAGTGTACAGACACACACATGGTGGTTGCATTTGCTAATGTGAGAGAGTTTTTTAGCTCCAACACTACCTTGAAATAAAACATCCCTGGTGGCGTGGAGGGAGGGGGAAGAGGGACCTGAGAGTAATTGGTAATTACCTTTGAGTAGCCACAGATGTGTACAATCAGCTTATATAGAGATCTTTGTGTCTTAGACATTGGATGTGTACTTCTACCATCATTCACTACCGATTTCAGACACTGTAGTAAGAATATTCAATTCAGAGTTCTAGGTCTGAGCATACGGTTGTTTAGTGTTTGGGAACTGGTTGAGATAGTTAGATTTAAGGTAAAATGGCAGAAATGTTCATATGAAGGAACTGAAAAGTGTTTCGAATAAAGCAAGTGACCTTTAAAATCTCGAGATGAGCGTTAAGTGAACTGAATTCAGCTTACAGTTGGGGTTAGGGTTTGGATTATAAAGTCCACAAATGAAATTAAGGGGAAAGCTTTAAAAAAAAAAAAAAAAACCACACAATCTGTGAATGTGTGTGTGTCTAAGAAAATGGGAAACCATGTGACTAAAGAAACGACTGACCACAAGGTGAACAAATAAGCCAATCCAAGCTCTCAACCAGAAACCCCTTCCTACTGCTGCCCACTTAAGCCTTATAAATAAATAATGTTGTGTAAGAGTGTGTTCTCGTGCAAGTAGTATGTACCTTTCTCCTGCGGGCTCCTTTGGCTCCGGGTACCGCCTCACAAACCACAGAGATAGCCTCCCTGTAACATTCAAAAAACATGTCTAGCAAACATTTCAAATGAGAGTGGGCACGTTTCCTGGACTCACATGTTTACACAGATTAAAAGAGATCTGGCAGCTGGTGGGATAATTTATCGCCACTGGCAACTGCACTCTTTTTTACTACAGGGACAAATATTGCTACGGAAACCACAAGTAAACCACCAGTATTCTAGAAGATTCTAATTTAGGGCTTCAGGGAACAGCAGGGGTGTATAGACACACAAAAGATAACAGATAGGAACAATTAAATTAAAAAAAGAGAGGAAGCAGGACAGAAAGTAAACCAGCATCAGGGAAGTGCTGAATGTGTAAAGAATATATTTTTAAACCTAACTACTATCACACGACCATCACTGTGCACGAGTCATCTGGATCACCAGAACTTCAGACTTCAAAAAAGGTCCTTCAAGGTTTTTCTTTGGATCTTTGCTGATTTATAATTTCATTCTGTTTCAGTTTATAATCTGAACATTTGTTAAGATACTTTACTTCAACTTTTGAATCATTTAGGCATAAAGAGTCAATAAAATGAACAAATGAACCAGTGCTGAATTAAAATAACAGAAAACTCAGCAGTCGATTTTAATTGGAATCTTCAGCTCTAATACCTGATTAAAATGTAAGCTAGCCCCCAACTTGTTAGCTAGTAACATTATTTAACTGAAACTATGAAAAATAACAATAATAAAACGTGTTTGACACATAAAATACTATTTTATGATTTCCAAGGTAGGGATGCAGTAATATCGATACTGGTATCGAGGCCGATACCCTGGTTAGTTAACTGATACCATGAACCGATACTTAAAATGTTGAAACGCTGCAATAATTTTCACAGAAAATATTTACTTTTAACTTGAAATATTAGTTTTGTGGTCATTTTTTTAAATTCAAGTTCACCATCATTTGTTGTAACAAGCAGTGAAGAAAATAAAACCTGTCTTTCAATTTATTACATTTTTGTGTGGTAGAAGTATCGACATTGGTACTCGGTATCTGCAAGTACTCAGATCCAAGTATTGGTTTGAAATAAGTTGTATCATTGCATCCCTATTCCAAAAAGCTATTAGCTAAAAACATAGCAGTCATGCAAGTGACGTCCAATCTTGGGACTTAAGGGTCCCGGACCTGCAGGTTTTAGACATTTAGACACTGATTTGAATCAATGAGTGATTGACAGGCTTCTTGTTGAACCTTTTCATTAAACATGTGACCTTCACTTACTGCTTGTCTTTATGTTTTTACCACATTCTGCAGAGCATGCTGTCACAGTCCGGTACAAGGACTGAACAGAGAAACTAATAAACAAAGTCCAAAACCAAACTTTGAAAGACCTTCAGAAAGATCAGGACAACTTTAAAGACCAAAAGAAGCTCTTATAAATCAAAGTATAAAGAAATGAGGGAACAATTTAAACATTTACACAAAAAGCAGATGAACAGGGTTTAATCTCACCTGGTGACCTGAGTTCTGGTGTTAAAGTCCAGTGCTCTCATTGACTGTAGCACCTCTACACAACCCATGTACTGCACAGGAAACAGGAAGAGAACACATCAGTGTCAGACATTTCCTACATAACAGTCCACTTTTAGCAATGAAACACTGAGGAAACAAACAGAGGAAAAGACAAGTTGTATACCCGCATAAAAACAGCCTGGAAAGAGAGACAAACACTATGAAAGAAGACTGCAAGGGTGACATTCTCTTACCCGAACAGTGTAGGAAACACCAGTGGTGCTGACCACATTGTCAGAATGCAGCCAACCACGGATGGGCTTGTTGACGAAGGAGCCATGGCGTGTCCATTCATCTCCTCCCAGCTGCCCTCCTTCCACCCGAGCCCTCCTGGACGCCCCTCCGAGCCGGTTCATGTCCTGCAGAGGAGGTTGAGGAAGGGGAGAGGGAGCGGTTAGGAAGGGAACAGGTTGATGAAGAGGTGGGGAGGAGCTGGAGATGCTCCTGTCATCTCCAGAGGACTCAACGGGCGCATGAGTATGCTGCGACCTGTTTGAGGCCTTAGGTCCTGGGAGAAGAGTGCCGGAGACCCCCAGACGCAGGGATCTCATACTGGGAAAGAAGGAGCATAGAGTGGTGGGGCTGTTCTCAGCTGGGCGGGGAGAGGTGGGGGGCAAAATGGGAGTGAGAGATGAGGACGAGAGAGAAGAGGGTAAACCGGGGGAGGGGGTTAGAGGGGTGGCGGGGCTGGAAGGAGGGAACGGAGAGGGATTGGAGTTCGTTTCGTCAGTTGAGCTCAGCGACTCACTCCGAATGTGGGTGTACTTAGTTTTCTGCATGAGCTCCATAGCGAAGTTGCAAAGTTTCTGATACCGAGACAGGTCCAGTAAGGTTGAAGCGATTCAATCCAAGTCTTTGTCTCACGATTCAAAGTTCCTCTTTAAAAGACACCAGTATCTGTCTGTCAGTGAAAAATCTGCATCCATCCGTCTGGTTGTCTGTCCTCCGCTCTGGCAGCCAAAACTGAGCCGCTTTAAAATTGGCTTTATCCACACTGAGAGCACTTTGAGAGAAGGTGCAGTAGAAACGCGGGACTTCCCAGATGACGGCACGATTCAGATGAACAAAGTTATTTAATGCACCAGAACAGCTCATGTTGTCATCAGTTTATTGTATATGTTTTCATGAAGTTTCCCTGAATCGAAGAAAACAAGTTCTCAGCTCTACGTAGAGTGTTGGACTTGGTGTTTGGCCAAAATGTAAAGAATATCTGTGAGTTCCAACTGAATGGCCTCGGAGTGAGGGCCAGTTATTCAGCTGTCGCCAGCACCATGAAGGATCAACACAAGTGATTGTCTCTGAATGCCACTCGTATGTGTCTTACTGCATGAAAGGCGTTCATACTTGTTTGTGAAGTATGTACATGTGGTATAAACCTTGTGTGTGTGAAGCAGTTCCCCTTTGGCAGCTTTATCCCGCTTGACATAGGCCAATAAAAATCCTATTAGCAGCCAACAAGGGGATCGCAAAGGGGGCCGTGCACACCAACAAAGTAGCAACACACACAAATATAATACACAACCTCAACTGGTCGATAATACAGTAAACACCTGCAGAGCTGCTAAAGAAGAGAGAGGCAGCTTACTGATGTACAGCTAGTCTAAAACTCTGGGTAGTAGCATGAACTTTTTAAGAACACTGTATTCTCAAATCTGTCACCAGCTGCTTTTTTTTTTACTCCCTCTCCCTCTTCCTCCAAATGCTTTCATGTCCTCTCTGAATGGCCCTTGCTCTCTCCCTCCCAGCGTCTCCTCCTTCTTCTTCTCTCCTCTTCCAGATCACCTCTGGCGAAGCTCCTTTTCTATTCTCTGAGCTCTTCCCTCCCTTCTCTCTGTCTCCTTTCTTATCCTGGAAGTCCTCTCTCTTCCTCCACACGATGTACTCTGCCAACCTCTGTCTCTCCAACGCCTCCGCCCTCTCCCGCGCCACCACTTCCTCTCTCCTCTTCCAGATGATCTCTCGCTCCCCCTCTTCCCCTCCCTCGATTGCTCGCCCGTTCTCCAGGCTGCCCTGTTTAACAGTCCCACACTTATATACTAAATGTTGAGCCCTGTCTTCTCGCCTCTGGTAATTAAGGATTGTGGATGGCTAGAGGCTAGACATGGTCACTTTAGACACCTTTAAAAAAAGAATAAAACAAAAGACAAAAGTAATTAAGACTGGGCTGACAGAGCTGAGCCCGTTCCTGACTGAGGTTCCTGATATGGCTAAAAGAACAGATTCTGCCTTGGTTCAAGTGTGTTCTGTAGAACTGGCCACCTTGGTTTGGGTGTGTTTTTGTTGCTGGAGCACCATTTGATAGCAGTTATGTTGAGTCTGAGATGCTGTTTGTGTCTGGTACACTGCAGTAGCACGGTGGTGATGTAACACGGTAGAATGTAGGTCATTGGCTGATGACGACTACCGGTGGGCTTGTTGTGAGGCTAATGAGACCCGATTGGTCAGGTTTGAACTTCCAACTTTGGGTTCCCTGAATGGAGGCTCATTGGTGTAGAACATGAACCCACTCACCCCGATGGAACGAAACTCGGATAAGACTGCACTCTGCTGTTGCTTCAGTATGTATGACAAACCCAGATGATAACCATTTACCTGAGAAAATAGTTGACAAAGATGCATCTGATATGAACAAACCGAGTGTTCCAATCCAGGACGGCTTCTCGTCTTTACTAAGGCTTATCAAGCAGGTGGGATCTCCGATCTAGCCTACAGACACCATGTAACATCTCATATTCTGCATAGTCCAATCAAAAAGACAGTCTGCTTATATTAACAGTCTCATACAACCTCAAAACAGCAACAGTTTTACCTCAGTAGGAGGTAAGGCTACACCTACACCCTAGTGCTGTAAAGGCATTATTCAAATGTACAATACACTGACCTTTACAAGGGTGTAAGAAGAGCACACGCATTATCCAGACAACTTAACCTCAGGTTGTAAATATGGCACAGTTGTTTCAGTAATGCCAAGAAAGACAGATTGACCTGTTTAAATATTTCAGAGATGAACTAGGACTGAAGTACGGCGCTGGAGATTGTAGTGGGCGCCGGATGCATGGCAAAGGAACAGTCGCCTACACTAGTCTAGCACCACAGAGGGATTGTCTAGCAGTTCTATTTTGCCATTCATCTGGTCTTGGCCAGAAAGCACCATGAAGGATCCAGTTATACTAATGCACTGCCAGATAGGCTGGCATGATCTCCAGAAAGCTGTGAAGAAATATGACTGGAACAACATCACAACACATAGCCAGTATTTGGACAATCAAAGTGAATACAAAGAATAAAACCACAGAGAGAATTAGCACTTCAAAAAGGCAACAGATCTGATAGAAACAGAGGAAATCCAGGTGTGTTTTTAACAAGAGGCTGTTGAAAGGCTCTGTGAGCAAAGACCACCGCGGCTCTGGATGTTTCAGAGCACAGAACACAGTGTAGGTCAGGTGACTACAGATTAGATGAACCTCAACATGAAGAGAAATCCTGAGTCACCAACAGACGTACAGTACGACTAACAGACTATCACCAACGGAGCAGCTAATGATTGGTGATTAGGGGCCTCGGGGTCGAGCAGCTGCTCCCACTGATATGTACAAGTAAAATCAGAGTGTTAATCTAATTTATCCAGTCACGCCTGATGAACGGCACATTTCACCCTGACTGATGAAAACAGAAAAAGTAGGTTGAGCTGACTCATAAGTTCAACGCTCAGAAGGGGTGATGGGAGACAGGCGACCTGAAACCACCCTGAATCTCAGAGCTGAAAACAGAAAGAGACCGAAATCTTTTCTAGAAAAAGAAGAAATCCAAAAAACAAATGCTATGACGGACTAATCAAGTCTACTGGGTCTTATCTATGGAATGTCTACAATTAGTTAATGAAACAGCACCAGTTTCAAATGACACGAAAAATTGAGTTTTTTTTTTTTACATCTTGTTCTGTCTGCAGCTGCGGGCCCGTTGCTATGGCAACAGACATTAAAAGAGATGCCTGCGGAGGATATCTGCCGAGAAGTCCCGACAGCCGCAGAAATCTTCAGAGCGATAACTGCTTTTTCAAAATCACAAGCAATTAGCTGTTGCATCAAAAACTCTGCATTAGTTTTTTTCTTTTGTTCATCCAACAGCAGCAGGAAAAAAAAAAAAAAAACAAATAAACAACAAACTACAGACTCTTAGAAAAGATCAATACAGTTCAGGAAATGATCAAAGTTTGACCGACATTGCGCCTGCCATAAAACCCAATCGATGTTGACGTCCCAGACCGCCTGAATGCCCCTGACAGCAACCAGGGAACGTCAAACTGATGATCTCAAAGAACCATTATCTCTTTCCTGCAAACTCTATAAACGACAACTACATTTCCAAAAAATAAAACTAGGAAAACTTGCATAAAAACAACCCGAGTATTGGGTGCAGCTGCTAATAAAGATGATTGTATAACATCCTGCAGAGTAGATCCAAAGCTCATAAAAATAAAAATCTGAAGTCCAGGATACTCTATAAATACAGAAAAAAAGAAAAGGTTTCCAATAAATTTGCCTCTGATTTTCTTTTTTTAATGAACGGCAAAACAGTAGTAGTTCATTGTTTTGGTTTGTAAAGCATGTAGTTGTTAATGGCCATTCTTCTAAAGCTGGATTATAGAGTCATCTTAGAGCCTCGTTAGTGTTTGAACAGACTGTCCGATCATCTCCTCCTCCTGTCTTTCCTGTTGTCCACTCCCCAGAAAAAAAAAATAATGAAAGGAAACCGCGTGCTTCTCCTCTTATCCACTCTTCCGCTTGATCAATTCACAAAGTCACTGCCGGCAGCTCCTCTCCATCTACCCTCTCCCCTCCTCGTCCCCTCCTCCTGTCTGTCTTTCAGCAGATGGTGAAATGGCAGCGCTGCCAGGACGGACTGTGGCACTCCTTCATTGTGCTCCTCTTCTGTCTCTCATGCCCACTTTCCTTCCACCTCTGTCTGTTAGAGGGATGAGCACGCCGTCTGCCCTTCCCTCCTCCTCCCGGTCTGGGTGGGTGATGCTCCTTCCCATTTTCTCTCTTACTTGCCCCCTCCCCTCTGTAAAACACACGCGCGTGCGGCGCTGCATGTGCCCTCCCCGTCCTCTTTTCTCCCATGCTACCTCCTTCCTGTTTCCTCCCCCCACCTCCTCTCTGCAGTCAGAGTCGTTCAGCGGTGTCCGTGTGCATGTATAGTGAGGTGATACAGTCCTGCATGTTAATGCACATGCTCCAGGGGGGAGGTAGGGATGTGGACGAAGGAAGGAAGGGAGGCAAAAGGGTGGATGTGTGTCTGTGAGGGGGAGGACGAGTTGTTTGTGTTGGATGTTCAAAACTCCTCCGTTATTCATTTTAAGTAACCTGAGAAACATTTAGAGTAAGAGGACGACCCTCCTGTTGGATGAGACTAGATATATTTAACCTTGATAAAAGTTCATTATAAAACAACAACAAAAATAAATCATATGTAGTTAATGTTTATTATATTAAATAATTATGGCTCTAAAGAGGAGGGGGGGTGTACAGGAAGACAGACAACAGAGATCCCAGAGATACATCAACATTCAAGGGTATCAGATGTGAAGGAAGTGCTGCAGAAAGAAACCCACCGGAGAGGAAAGCATGACACCCCCACACAGAGTCCCTGCAGAGCAATGCTCGTACACCACGCCATCATCATGTGGTTTAACTGTGTGCTCAGGCGAAATCAAGCAGTGTCATTCAGAGAGACATAAATCACCAGTGATGTGATTGGTAGTGAATCCTGATGCCTTCCACCCATCATGCCCACAACCAGTGAAGCACATGACACAGTGGCTCAGCGTTGGCACGACGACGAGCTGAAACTCTTAGGAAACTTCACATCTCCGCATGAAAACTCTCCTCCTGCCTTCAACACGGTTTGAACGCAGCTACTTCGTCTTGCAGAATGTGTAAATAATTCATCTCTCCCACTTCATGGAGTTGGAACTTTCTGAACCTCCAACAGAACTGCAACCTGCAGTTTCCAAAAATAACCCTAACCTCTTTAAAACAGCTTCATCAGAAATCCCTGTGTGCTTCATGAAGGCTAGATTTATGGCTGCATTTGTTTAATCTAACTCAGTCATTTCTATATGTGCAACTGCATCAGAACAAGCTGCTGGAATATAATACTTTTAGACTGCAGCAGTGGTAAACCTCCCAAGGATACAGCCGAGCAGGTAAAATTATTATTAGGAGATTCTTTTCTTCTGTTTTATTAAAGTATCTGTTTTATGTTGAGCGTGTTGCTTAGAAACTTTTCCTCCAGGCTAGAAAAATCCAACCTAACCGTGTATTTTGTGAATGATAATTAGTCTTTAGCCACTGTGACATGCTGAGTTTGTGATTGGCTGGTTGTATGTTTTTAATGTCTTACCATATATTCCATCTCTCAACACAGGCTGCCTGTAAATCAGCATAAAAACACCAAAAAAAAAAGCACATCAGCACACACACACACACACAACGTGCTCTGCTGATACCCTTGCAAACACTTGACCCCCTCCAACAACTCCCCAGCATGCTTTGCTCTCAGGATCAGATGTGGAGAGGATCATGGGACTGCCTCAATAGGCAGCGACAGAGCAACACTGAGTGGGAGAAAGTAACAGAAAGTGAGAGAAACAGAGCAACAGTGACAGAAGAGGAGAAATAATCCTGTGTTCATGTTGAAACAAACCCTGTGGAATGAAAGGAATTAGCTGCGAGGATCACAAATGTGGGACGTTTGTGTCTCAGCTTGCCCAGCGCTGGTTAGCAAGTGTGTGCTTTGGTTCCTATATGTGATGAAGGAGCCTGTGGAAGCTGCATCCAGTCAGTATTTATTAGATCAAGCAGTCAGAGACGAAGTAGATGCAGCACACGCACACAGCTGCATCTGATGTTATACTGTAATCTGATTTGACTCGTCTCACTCAAATCTGTTTGTACACAAGGTCAAAAACTTATAAGACAGATGAGTTCATCAGTCTGGGTTGTGACCTTTACCTGCTCGGCAAAATCTAATATCAGGTCAACGCGTGGAGGGTCAAAAAATCTGAGTGAAGAAAGAAGAAGAAGGAGTGTAAACAGATACTAGAAAGCTGCATTACGCCAGCAGGAATTAGGCTGAGGGTAAACATTAGATTAGCCAGGCATTCAGCAGGATGCTGGTTTCACACATCACCAAGCACACAGTAAATATGGCTATTTTTGGTAGTGCCAACCCCTTTTAACCACAGTCAATCATCTCTATCTCCTCCCATCATTCCCTTCCTGCCTCAACTTACAACTCCCTACTTGTTTGTTATTGACAGCGTCCCAAAAAATCAGCAGGACAAAAACCAGATTTTCATACTGAGACACTGTCCAATCAGAGAACAACTCTGCTCCTTCCTTTTATATCAAATTATGTTCATTATGTTTTTGTGAAATTAACCTTTTTATCTTAATTATTAGACTTAGTTACTCACAATATAATGCTTAGAAAACATATAAGTCTGTTTTCTTTATAAACTGATGAAGTCACAGGAGGATCATTCAGCTTCTAAACACTAAATGAGACAGAGTTTAGCAAATATAATTACACCAGCAACCCCAGATGTTAAAACACAAACTCATTTTCTTCAGTTTCCTCTGAAATATAATTTAATTCTTCACTGAAATCTGTCTCAGTTAGGGCTGCGTGATATGCTGGTCTGTACCTAAAACCAGTGATTATTTTGGTTGTGATATGAATTTTTCACATACTGCTACACCGGTGAACAGCCAAGACGATGTCCGGAACATTGGCAGTGGGGATGTATTTCTACGGGGACCGATTTAAGTGCTACGCGCTAAGACCACATGTGAAAAATAAAGTTTTGAATGAAGAATGGCTGCTGGCAGAGCGGAGGGGTGGGGTGGGGGGTGGGGGGCTGTAACAGCGATTCACCAATTACTGACCCAGATTGTTAAAAAATGACCCAGTTGTTTACATGGAGGGGGCGGGACTTAAATTAGCTACTGCAGCCAACCACTAGGGGGCAGCAGCTTCATGTTAATTTTCTACTTCCTGGTTCAGCGTCTAGTCACATATGCCCCTTTTCCACCGACAAATCGGCACAGCGCGCTTGAGTGCGGTACAGTATAGCGCGGATCAACTCGCTTGAGGCGGTGGAAACATAAAGCGGACATAAGTGGGGATATGGGCGTGCCCATCTGGCTATGAAAAGTGGCGCGCTAAAGTCTTTGTCCGCGACGTCACAGCGCGTGAAACAACAACAACAATGGCCGATATACGTGTGTTTTTGTACTTTGCACTCTGTCTGTGGTTCATTTTGGTTGGTTTGATTTTTGGTTCTTGAGGAGGAAGTCGCCATCGTCAATTGTATTTTAAAATAAAATATTTGTATGGTTGCTGGGAGTTTTTTTTAAAGCCTTTTGCGGGAGCGCTTCTGAATCACACCATGTGAACACCACACACAGCCGGGCCAATCAGGGGCTACCATAACGTAGGTAGTCGTGTCACTGGTAGCAGTTTACTGGACCAATCCGTAGACAGGTGAGCGTGCGGGCCCGCTTTGGGCCGCTTCGGACCACCGAGGAGGTGGTCTGAAAAAAGAGGCCGGGTTGGCGCGGAATGACGCGGTTAAGACCCGAGAAAGGCGGTGGAAAAGGGTCCGCAGGGGGCTAAAGTGAACCGAGCCGCACCGTGTTCTGTCGGTGGAAAAGCGGCAATAAAGCCTTGATTAGTTCATCTACAGATTGTTACCTGAACATAAACGAAGGGTCAAAAGTTCAACAAATAAATTCACTTGATGATTAAAAACAGTAAGTTATTATGAAAATAATTTTAAAGATTATAAAACTGTTAATACTCGGTTGGCCACAACGTAATGTGGAGACTGAACACAATGTTGAGGGTTTAACAGTTTTATGATTAAAAGGGCAGCAAATCAGCACGACTAGGCAGCTAACAGTCATCTACCTCGAGCCACGCCCAGCAGGCTTTAAGTCTCAGCTAGTGAACACGATCAAGGAGACGTGACTGTTGCACCATCGCTGCTTGGACAATGAGGACACAGAGAGTCGTAACAAAAACAAACAATCGTTATTACACTCATACCCACAAACTGCTCACGAGTCAGTTCAAGACACATTCACACTCTTTTCATGAAACCTGATTAACATGAAAAGAACCAGAACTAAAGTCTGTTATATAAGTTCTAAAATAAATAAGAACTTTATCAATGACTTTGACATCAGAGTGTCATACGATTAAATAACTGTGTATTTGATCTGATCATTGATCTTCATTTCATTTCTAACCTTTTCACAAGTAATATTAATATTTACATAGTAATTTAGTTTTATTAATGGAACAAGAGACATTTGATATTTGTTTCCTGGTTCCAAACGACTATTTCAACGAGTATCTAGAGGTTTTGAATTCAAAGTTTTAACACCTGCTGTGAGCCAGTGGTTCAGGTTAGCAGAACTGAACTAGTCAGTTTTAAAGGATCTATTACAGCAGGAAATAAACACTAACTGAGCAGATTTAGAGCCAAACTCGATGAGTTTTAAGGCGTGGCCTCTTTCACACAAGTAAAACAATGAAGCTCAGAGATGCTGAATCTAAAAATATCTCCAACGTCCCGTCGACTGCAAAGTGCTTCACCAACAGTTTTCACAGGTGACGCTACAGATAGAGTGACTTCAGATTCTGATCTCCATACTCAGTAAGATTTAATCAAACTGCAACGCATGCACGCAGGACTAAACTCTTCAGCAGTGCATGAGGAAGCAAAGCCGCGACTTAATCCAACTTTATAAAAAGGCAGAGACGGACAACCACATGCTACGACCTCAAAAACAAACTCCCACGTTTTCCTTTCCAGAACACAAGTGTGCATCGACTCACCAGGGAGAAAATAAAGCACACACACTGAAACTGTGTCACCAGGGCCCCACACGCACACTGCACGTTCCATCAACAGTCTGAAAGTAACACCTTCAAAAAGCACAACTTCAAATATTACAAATAAAATTCAGCTCCAACCGTTTTAACTTTAATAAAAAGGTTAAGAACTTTCTGTCCCTGATACATCTGGGTGTTACTGACAAAATACCTGAATAACAATCTGAGCATCATTCCCTATTTTAAAACATGTTGCCTCGTTATATTACAACACAGCTGATGTAAAACTCCCGACAGCAGGTCAATAACAGATCAGCCGCTCTGATACGGATCAATACCTCGATCAGGACTCTGATCCCTGAAGTATTAATGTGTTTCTGCGTGCACTCGTCTGTGAAAGTGAAACTCTAACAATCAAATGTCACGCTGTCAGTAACCTGTGAGTGATGGAGTTCCAGCAGGACCGGACAGATCCAGGTTTAATCAAGTGGATTTGAGACTGTGACTGACAGACAGGGACCCGGACTGTCCTTCTGTCCGAGCCCCCGTGTGTTTGTGTGTGTCATGTGTCTGAATGTTGTTGATGGCACCTTCTCCTCGCCTGCACTTCATCAGGCGAGTGATAACTTCTACCATTTAATGTCGTGTCACGAGCTGCTGGTCTGAGCCGCGTGTCTGACCCTGATAAGAGCAGCGAGACCGCCGGTTCCAGTCACCTCAATCCTCTCAGTCTGTTTCCATCATCCGTCCTTCACCTCTGCTGCAGTGACTCTGCTCGGACACATCTGAGGCTGGTCTCCACAGATATCCTCAAAACACTGACGAGATATCAGGAACCTTTTTGTCTGATTGAGCACAGATTTGTGTGAACTGATGGACTCTGTAGTTTACTACAGCCTGCAGCTCGTCTCTGACAATTCACTAACACCGGTGCAGCAAAGGTTACTTCTAGATCGTGAGAAGAACCTTTCAAACTGTTACCATCGAGTCTAAAAGCAGCGGATTGTCGTTTCAAGTTCCACAACAAATAAAACGAGTCAGTGCTTTATGCTGTTTTAAACATGACAGAGTTCCATAAATAAAGATAACATGCACACGTCTCTGAACTGTCTCACAACTTCAACACCTTTCTGAAAGGAAAAATTGTGTCTATTAAGTTTAAGAGAGGGAATGTAAACATTATAAAAAGGTCAAAAACTTCCTTCCTGAGATTCTTGGTTTCTGTTTAAGGCTGAAATCTGGGAATGTTTGTCTGCTTGTCCATAAAACAAAGCTGAGAAGACAAAACAAGGAATACCTTTGCTTCATGTTGTCGGGTGAAGCACATTTCAGCTGGAAAAACAAAGAAAACCCTTTTTCTCTTTGTGTTTTATGGCTTTCCATGTTTAAAAAACAAGTATACAGAAAATATTTGCACCCTTCTGTAGTAGAAAAAACCCACAGCAGGGACTAAAAGACCAGAATAAAGATCAAAGAAATGACTTATTTCATTTTGAACATGGATTTTTATTAAACTAACTCTTGAAACCAGCCTGGAAAAGAATGTTGGTTTGTTTAACTCAATGTTTTGTTGGAGACAGTATCTTAGCACCTGTCCACATGTGTTGACTGCATTGGTTCGTCTCCTGCACCATTCAGCTCCACACCTGTTCCACAGGATTTAGATCAGGGCTCATGGAAGACCACTTCAAAAAAAAAAAGAGTCCAGACCAGGTCCAACCTGCATGTTCGAGGTCATTAACCCACAACCTGCGACTCAGACTGAGCAGAACCAGAACATTCAACTCCACAACATCTTTATGATGATGTTCTTCCAGAAGCTTTGGAGCTTGTCAACATGAATTCTGCTTAATCCCAGTCTGCTTTGTTTTACATGGTCTTTTTTTTAAACCACCTTTTTAAAGATATTCTGTTAAATCACACTGACAAGTTTGTTTACGCACATCATCTGTTTTATCTAACCTGAGGTGACTGAGCTGATTTTTAGAATGTTTTATTGTTCAGTTCGTTTAATAAGTGAAAACTTTAATTCCCGATCAGCTGCTGGGACTTAAATACTAAAGCCTGAATAAAACTACCTGAAACTAAATACCCACAAGTGGTTAAACATGTATGTAACGTGTTTAGAGCCTGTTGAGACAGAACGAGTTGGACTCGCTGCACTTAATGTGACCCAAACAGAACACTACAAGCGCGTTCACGATATTCAGGGTGTTTTAAGAGTTTTGTGGTTTAGAAACGCGTCAGACTGATGCACAGCACGTCCTGTTCGACCCCCCCCCCCCCTAAAAAAAGTGCAGTTAGTCAACTTTAACGAGCAGCAAACTTACCAGCACTCTTCCTCCCTTTCCTGCTTCTTTCTCCTCCTGCCAGACGAGCTGCTGCACAAACTTTAGCTTAAATTCACACCAACGGAACGAAACGTCGAGGGTCGCCGAAGCGTCGCCACACTTAACGTCAATAAAGATTTCTCTTAACTTTTTCTCCTCTGCCTTTCCTTTCCTTTCCTTTCCTTCCTCCTCCTCCTCCTCCTCCTCCCCCCTCCACGCTCTCACGACAGAAGTTACTTCCGCAAAAGAAGGGCAACGTCATCTGGTTCTTGAGTGTGTGAGTGCGCGTGCACGAGGGCTCGGTTTGGACCTGAACTGAGCTGCACCTGGATCAGCTGTTGCTCTGCCGCGCGCGCGAAATGGAAACTTGGGAGTTAAAAGTTTCTGCTTGTGGTAAATGAAGGACGTGACGTTTGATTCTTACTTTATTTTTTCGTTGTGTGTGCGCGCGTGCGTGGGAATCTTTGCACTGCTGTTTTTATATTTGTTTTTGTATTTATTTGTATATATATTTATTCATTTTATAGTTCTAAACGTTCTCTCTATATATATCTTTTTTGCCTGGTATTGTAGTAAACTAGTGTGATTTTCGCATATATGTAAATTATAATAACTCAAATTTAATTTTTAGTAATATGTGTTTGGATGTGTAGAATAAAATATGCCTACAGACTTTTTACAGAACAGTTTTTGTAAATTGTAGATCAATTTACATCTGTTACTTGTGACAGTTTGTTTGAAGAACAAAGCAAAAAAAAAGAAAAACATTTTCTTCAGAGATAAACTGGACAACTGGTTGATAAATCAAATATGCTTATGTGTAACACACGATGGTTTATTTTATATCCACATAATGAATATTGAAGCACAAGTAACCTTTTAAAATCAAACCTTCTTACGTTATTTTGTTTAATTTTGATTGAGTGAGTAATGATTGAAGTGAAGAGTCTAAAAAGGCCCAAATGCTCCACCCGCAGGCGGATGGATTTTAAATCACAGTGCTTGACGTCAGTCCTCCAGCCAGCAGAGGCGCTCTGTAACGCTCTGTAACGCTCTGTAACCTCTCAATCCACGAAGAAGAAATGTTTCTCTAGCATCTCCAGCTCCGTCTCTTCCGGCAGCTTTCACCCGTACAACAATGTTTCAAACCGGTAACTCGACCTGCGAATTTTCTGTAATCCTTTAAACCATCTGTTTTATTTGCTTAATCAACGCGAGTTGTTTACAGGCAGCTATTTCCGCGTATATTGAACTACCGACTAACGTAACCCTCCTCCGCAAATCCGATTGGCTCTCACGCGTCCGTGAGCAACGGTTCTCTTGTTGTGATTGGGTGACAGCCATTGAGCGACATGCCGTCACTGCCGTGAGGATACGTAACCGAGACATATGCAGTTAAAAAGTAAGTTTTCCTGGTTTTAAACAGGATATAAAGAGTTTAGTTGCTGAATTATACCGGAACATAATGTGTCAACAATGGGTCAAAGTAAAGGGACGCAATAAATTGAATACAATGTAAACGTAACTACGTATTTCTTGCGTAATATTAGTCACTGTGCTGGCGTGTTTCGAGGAGCCTTATCACGGCTCAGATTTGTCAAAAAGCTAATAATCGATATAACGGATTTAAGAATCGTTTGCAGTTCATGTCAACGAAACACACGGCCGGATTGTGTCTCATTTAAAGACATTTGTAATGTAACTGCACGAGCTCCACGTTACAGATGAAATAAAAGTTAACCAGTTAATCACACAGTAACCAGTTGTGTCCTTAAGAGGTTACATATTAAACAGATTACATGTTAAAAGATGCTCAGCAAAGTTTGGATTTATTAAACTACAATTACTTTAATACATTGTTAATTAGGAAACTAATCCTAAATGTAATTTCTGCATTAAAATCTCATTTGACTCTTATTTTATTTAACTCCCTTCATTGATAAAAACAATAGGGTGTGATCATTAGATTTTCTACAGGTTCAGTATATTGTTATTATTTAAACCTCAAAACTAAAGAAAGTGAATTATGTACATATTTAGTGTATTAATAATGTCACAATCATTTCAGTGCCTCAGCTCCAGAGACATGTTCAGTCTTTTTCTTTACATGCTGAGAAAAATATCCAAGAATTAGTTCATCAACACTTATAAGAGCTGACTAAATTATCTAAATGTCAAAGTAAATCAGCATTTATTGAAGATAATTAGTAGTTTTCTGCCAAGAGCCAAAAGGTTAATTCTGCAGTTAATTACTTATGTAATAAAATAATTAATAATTTAATCTAATATTTCTAATATCCTCATAAAACGACACCAGGAAGGGGGAATTTGTGCGTCTTCTTTCATTAACCAGATCATTTTTTCCAACCAGTTTGTGGACGAGTTCAGATTTATAATGATCATTTGTTCGAATGTTATTCACGATTTTTTCTCCTCTTTGTTTTTCTTTCTGTCTTTCATGAAACTCTGGTAGGAAACAGATAATGAAGGAGGCGACTTCCTGAGCTTCACTGAGATAGTTTTGGATGCTCCATGTGGATCCATGTTGCTGTAAGCATCATTGTTTGTCCACATGGGGACATCATGTGATTACTGAAGTTTAAAAAAAGCGCAGTTTATATGAGAGGTTGTTTTATTGTGAAAGGATCACAGGTAGCGTATGTATAGAGAATTTGATAGTCTTGAGTAAACGGTGTTTAATGGTTTTTGTTGTGTGTTTTTCAGCTTTTCCATACCTGGTCTGAAAAGGGCAGCGGGGCGTGTGAGGAGACTGGCAGCACAGCTTAGCAACGCAACCATGTCCACTAACAGTCAGGCCTCCAGCTCAGCCAGCAGAGATGCTCCTACAGCAGCTATCCTCATCATCGGAGATGAGATTCTCAAGGTAATCTGTTCAAGTAAAACCCTTTGAAAGTCTGTTTTTGTTTTAATATTATAAGGATCAAATGTAATCTGTTATTCTTGAATGTTTGGGGCTCTTTCAAGTGTTTGTGTCATTTCTCATAATAACCTCCAGGAAAACCTTGTGGTTGTTGTTTGATGTGACAGCGACTCTTTGTTTTAAAATGACAAGTTCACAATTATTCCTTGACTTGACATGATTTTAAGACAAAGCCTTTGATTTGGTCCAGTCTGGCACTTCAGAATATGTCCACTGTCAACCCTTGAATTTCATCAGAAGTTTGAAGGTTTTTAAAAAGTCCTTGAATGTGATGTTTGAGTGAGTTCGGTTACACTGTAGTGAAAGTAGCTGTTCGTCTCCTTCAGGGTCACACGGCGGACACCAACAGCACCTTTTTAACACGAGCGCTGAGGCGGCTCGGCGTGTCTGTGCAGCGAATAACCGTCATACCAGACGTACAGGAGGTCATAGCCAAGGAGGTGGTCCTCCTCTCCTCTCAGTATACACACCTGCTAACGTCAGGGGGCGTAGGTCCCACGCACGATGACATCACCTTGGAGAGCGTCGCTATGGCGTTTCAGGAGGAGCTGTATCCCCATCCTGAGCTCACTCGGCTGGTTGAATACTTCTTTGGGGTGACGGACGCAGACAGTCCGGCTATGAAGATGGCCATGGTGCCTCGATCAGCCAAACTCAACTATGGAACCGACCCTCAGACGGGAAAACAGCAGCGCTACCCAGTGGTAGGTGGATTCAAGATGGAGACAAACATATTCACAATAAAAGAAAGTGTTTGTTTGTAAGTTGTGCTTTAAGAAAGTAGAACGCAAGCCGTCACTGAGTCTCAGAATGAATTTATTCAGCTAAAAACCACAAACAAAAAATTATATTTGCTAACATTTACCACAAAATTATTCCATTCGATACGTTCTTATTTTCCTCTAAAACCAGCTGTATGAAATCCTCTGCAGGTCTTCTGCCCTCTGGTGGGGGATGGAAGTACCGCAGGTGGAAAGTGCCAATTTTATGATTGTCGTGTAAACGGTTCAGTCCTTTATTTTCTGACCATTATTTCATGTATCAGGCTACAAAGAATTATTACAGCGAGGATGAATGAGTCCAAAAATGGTTATCGTTGTAAAATGTCACATTTGCATTTTATTTACAGTCTTGTATAAAACACTGTTCTTTTGCAATAAATAAACAGAAGCAAAAATTAGTTTCCAAAACTTCAGAGTAGAGAAAAATGATTCGGATATCAATGTGAGCGGAATTGCTCGCAATGTGTCAGAGTTCTAATCTTTTGTTTCTTTGTCCTCCTTGCTCTATATCACTCCATCCGTTTGTCTTTGATTCCACACAAAATCACTTTAAAATCAATTTCTATTGTTTATTTCAGCCCGGATTAATAGATTGTTGGAGTTTGTGAAAAGACAAACTTTTACACGAGTTTTTCTTCTATCATCGTCTAATTTGTACATCTTAAAGGTCAGCGTTCGTAACGTTTATGTGTTTCCTGGGACGCCGTCCTTCATGGAGATGGCTTTCACTGGACTGGAACACCTCTTTGCCAGTTCAGGAACTACGTTTCACACTCGTGAGGTAAAGTTTCTGTATCTATTATTTGTAGATCTTCAGTTGGTTAAGAGTTCAGCTGAGTTAACACAATATCATCCTGTCAGGTGTTTGTAGATGCCGAAGAAACCGATATCGCACCTGTGCTGACCAAACTACAGACCGTCTGGGGTCGAAAGGTGGCCCTTGGCTCTTACCCTGACTGGTTGAGTAATTATAGCAAAGTCAGACTAGTTCTGGACTCGGACAGCCAGGAAGAAGTGGACAAAGCCCGAGCGCAGCTGGTTGATGCTCTACCTGAGGGCAGCGTTGTGTCTTTAGTCAAAGACCCGGTGTCCATCGCCAGTGCAGAGGTGTACAAACTGTCTGACAATGGTGAGAGTGTGTAGAGGTGAAAAAGAATGAGTTTGGAAACTTTTCATTTTCAGATTGGAGTAGCTGATCTCAGAGCTGCTCTGTGTGATATGCTAACAAGACGACCGGTCAGGCAGCTTTTAATGAACATGATGGTAATAATTATTTATACAGTACATTTATTGTGTACTATGGTAATACCAAGTCAAAACAATAAACCTGTAGTACTTGGATCCTCCACCAGAGGGTAGAAGACATGTAAAGGGTTAAATACAGCAGGTTTATGAAGAAGGTACTAATCCTGTTAGAGAAGCAGAGCATATGCTAAAGAAACTAGTCACTCAACTGCAGCAGAACCGTCGTTTTAGCAATACTGTCCCACATTTTTGTGCTTTTGTCTGTTAATCAATGTTTCCTAACATTTTTTAGATATAAAATGTTTCATATTACAGGTTAATACCTAAGAAATAACCACAAAGTCCTGAAATTTGTATGAAATGGTCTCTTTAAGTCATTTCTCAAAACAGACAAAACATTGCTTTGGTAAAATATTGTGTCTATATGGACAGGGCTTGAAATATTGATGTTTTCATTTTTAAAACTCAAACCCTTATGTTTTTAAATATGCTTCCTGCTTTCCAAACTGTTTTTATGAGGGATTTAATAGTACTTTTCAAATCATTGTTGATGTTTTTAATATTATTTATTGCCAGTGAGAGTTTATTTATTTCCTTGAATTAAGAAATGAAGGATTGACCTAAATGTTGCCTGATAACATTTGACTTGATGGATTAGAAGAGTCACTGTCGAGTGTTTTTTTTCTCACAGGCTCTGTGTTGGGTGAGAAAGTCAAGTCAGCGCTGAAGACCATCGAAACAGCGCTGAATGAGTATTCAACCGAGCAAATCTGCGTCGGCTTCAACGGAGGCAAAGACTGCACTGCGTTGCTCCACCTTTACTACGCTGCACTGAAACGGTAACTGGATGAAGGATGAGGAAGAATAAGTTGATTTCGAGGTCATGTGATTTCTCTGGGGCGGGGCTTAACTGACTGAGATTTAAGTGGGAAAACACCTGATCGAGCTACGTGTTCCCCGACTTCCATGTTTGTACTTGACAGTTTTATCTAATCTCTTTCCGTCCCCCTGTTTTTCTCAGGCGGCATCCAGAAGGGAAAGACAAGGTTAAAGCTCTATATATCCGAAATGTGTCTCCTTTCCCAGAAATGGAGCGATTCCTTCAAGACACAACAAAAAAGTGAGTTGGTTCATTCTGTGTCCCTGCAGTCATAGCTCATAAGAATCAAACTCGTCTCCTTGCAGGTACGACCTAGAGTTGATCTCTGTGGAGGGCAGCATTCAGCAGGCACTGAACGAGCTGCAGGAAAGGAGGCCGGAGCTGAAAGCCGTCCTGATGGGAACCAGAAGAAGCGACCCGTACTCTCACACTCTCACACCCATGTGCCCCACTGATCCCGGCTGGCCAAAGTACATGAGAGTCAACCCACTTCTGGTGAGACCGTCGCACCAATCTGATGAGTGTAACTCTCAACAGTCTTTACTGTCACCGGTTAAATAAAGATAAAAGGTGAAAACATTCCTTTCAGTTTTGATGTTTATGAGTTTTATGTTACTCCCTTGAAGATTTCTGTGAAAATAAAATCAATTTTTTTCTAGTATTTCTGTTATTTAAAAAAAAGCACTACTTACAGTATTTGTTTTCTGCAGTTGGAACTATTTTTGTTACCATAGAAACAAGTTTTTATTACCATTTTAGCCAGTAAATTGCTCCTAATGGCACTCATTAATTAACGGCACTTATGAATTTAGTATTCACTGAAAAGTTTCCTTAAATTTAGAATCGTAGGATAATTAGCTGTATCTGCTCAGGCCTGCTGAGCTGACCAATCAGAACACTCCAAACTTAAAGGATTATACAGAAATTATGTAAATTTGTTGGTGCAAAGAACAAACTCTTTGGTTGTTGAATTCGAGCTTTGATGTTTCTAGATGGAAAAACATGTTGCTTGTCATCATCATGCTTTTACTTTTGTACTAACAGAACTTTATTTTGTAAAGCTGTGTGCCTGCATTATATCATCCTTTTTTTTCAGTGCAGCAGCAACATAAAATGCTTTCAAAATAAGTCATGTGGATATTTTAGATATGAGGTAGAACCATGTTTCTCCTTCATGTCTCATCTGCTTTCAGAACTGTTCTCCACAGAGGAGGGTTAGAACTTCACTGTAAGTTCAGCTGTTCCTTCTTGTTCTCCACAGGATTGGACATATCACGACATCTGGTCATTCTTGAGAACGTTATATGTCCCCTACTGCATCCTCTATGATAAAGGGTGAGCTTCTCCTTCCTTTATTCAGATATGAACCTTCCAGATGACCTGGCTTCACCTTTCTCTTGGGCCCGCAGGTACACATCACTCGGCAGTATGGACAACACCTGCAGGAACAAGGCCCTCCAGGTGGTGGACGACAAGGGGGTGAAGAGATACAAGCCAGCCTACCTTTTAGAGAATGAAGAAGAGGAGCGAAACTCCCGCGCCTGATGACGTTTCACTGGTTGCTCTTTTTTTAGACATCAGATTATAACCCGAATTTTGTCTGATCTTCTGATAATTTCAAAAAGACTGACCATATTCCCAAATAAAGTGTGAGAAACAGCATGTGTGTGCTGTGCTGCTAAATTCAACTAATCCTGTATGTTTCTGCTGTTAATGTGCTTCTGTAACATTTTACATCACCTTCAGTTTGGAGTAAAGACATTAAAAGTCCAGACTGTCTTCAATTTCCTTCCTTTTCTCCTGCACATATTAATGATATTCACTAGCATCAAATAACCAATTACAGTTAGACAAACATGAGAAAAAATATTTTCATTAGCTTAGTTAGCTGTAGCAGCAGCAGCTAACCTGGGCACTTCCTGTTAATGCTGGGATACTTAAAAGAAAAAAAATCTAAATATTTCCACAAAAATAACAATGTAATGTGAAAGTGACAGAAGTTTAAAGGCTTATAAAACCACACGAACAAATGTAGAATTTGTAAGTGGATATTTTTCAGTTTAACTGTTCAGTTTGGTTATATCTGCTCTGTGTAGCCGTTAGCTTGTTGGACTAGCTGTTAGCTTGTTGGAACTAGACTCAGTTTCTCTAAACTGAGGTCATTCCAAACATCTTCAACTAGTAAAATATTTCTAGTTCAGCTTTCCACAGAGCTTCACTTCAGAAAAGCTGAACTGGCCCTTTAAGAAAGTCTTACAACCTGCAGGAGATTTAGAACATCTCATGGTTTTGTTCACTTTATTGATCCGTTTTTTTTTTGTTTCTAAATCTAATAATGTAGTTGGAGAGACAGCTGCTGTCACGGTTTATTCATGAACGATGTGAAAACACTTTGTCATGGTGAGAACGGGAGGATTTGGAAACTGGGTGAGCCTCAGCTGAAGGTCACCCCCGCAGGTTCGGTTCCCATCACGTTGTAGTTCTCCTCGTGGACCTCACGGGCGCGTTCTTCTCACGTTTTCCATTTAGCATCCGTGATTACAATAAATTACCTTCTGTGTTTCCAGACATGATTGGATCCAGGCTTATCGATCCTCCTCCGCCTGGAGATTAGTCAACGCGGCGCTGCGACGATCGATACCGGCCGATCTAATAAAGCGGGTCGCTTACGAGGCCACCGCGGGGCTGCACTCAGTGTTACACCAGCAATTACACCACACACACACACACACACACACACACACACCTTCAGACTTTTCTGTCCTGGCTTCACGGGTTTGCTTGATTTATTAATAATAACAGTAATATAAGAGGCAATGAACAGGAGCCTGATAATCACAGCACAGATGTAGCAGAGTTTCTGTAGTGCTACCTACCTACACACACACACACACACACACACACACACACTGGGAGTCTGAAATAAAATCAGGGTTCTGACTTATAATGTGATTATCAGTCATGACTCAAAGTTCTTCATTCTTCTAAATTAGAAATGAACAATAATCATTCCTGAATGTTTGTAGTTTATTAAAATCCTGAAGAAGAGCAGGATTCAAGATGAGTAAATAAAGGGACACACACTGCAGTAAATAAGTGTTAATATGGCTGAATTTTATATATATATATATATATATAATTACACACAAACTGTTCAAGAGCTGATATTCAGATGTAAGTAGAGTTAGCGTTAGATTAGGTTAACCTGGTCCATCCCTTTAGTTATGCTGTTATAGACTCAGACTGCTGGAGGAAATACTGACCACGTTCCTTCACTCTCCATGTTTGTGTTTATTATTATAGCTGCTATTAACTTTATTTGTTTATCTTTATGGTCCAACTCGTCTGTGTTTGTCTCCTTCTGTCCTCTCAGACCCCAGTGGATCGAGACAGAAGATGGCTCATCCTGAGACCAGGTCAGCTGGAGGTTTCTTGGTTCTGCAGGATGTTTCTTGGTTCTGCAGGAGGTTTCTTGGTTCTGCAGGAGGTTTCTTGGTTCTGCAGGATGTTTCTTGGTTCTGCAGGAGGTTTCTTGGTTCTGCAGGAGGTTTCTTGGTTCTGCTGGAGGTTTCTTGGTTCTGCAGGAGGTTTCTTGGTTCTGCAGGATGTTTCTTGGTTCTGCTGGAGGTTTCTTGGTTCTGCAGGATGTTTCTTGGTTCTGCAGGTTTCTCCAGTTAAACAGGAGTCGTTCCTTTCCACTCTCACCAGTTTGTGCTGCTCAGGAAGGAGGATTGTGTTGAATGGTTAAAATTCATCCATCATTTTCTATACCAGAATGTTCCTGTGCAGGATCACAGGGGAGGTGGTACTTATTTCAATCAATGAGTGGGGCAGAGGTGGAGTTACACCCTGAACAGGTTATCAGTCCATTGTAGGGTCCCACTAGGGCCAATGAACCACACTGTTTAACTTAACATAACTGTTAGAGGACTACCTGGAAAACCCCACAAGGAAAACAATATTGGATTTTTTTTGCCTTTGATGTCCCTTCTGGGACTCTGTACTGTACAATCATCTTATTATTTCACTTATATTCTCTTTCAGCTGTTTGAAGAGACAAGGTCAAAGGTCAAAACTGGATGCTTGTGATTATTTGGGCCCTGAAGCGGCGCTGCATTAGGTCAGATGTGACTCTCTACTGGACGTCATTGCATTACTCAAGAACGTTCCAGAGATCCCAGCATCTTCTCTGGATCAGAGATCATTAAAAATGATCTGAGGTGGAATAAAAAACTGTTCTGTGGTCAGATTTGGTCCAAATTTAAAATTCTTTATGGAAACTATGGACACTGAGTCCTGCAGACTAAAGAGGACAAGGACTCTTGTGCTTGTTATCAACAAACAGTTTAACATCCTGCATCTCTGATGGTGAGAGACGCTCACACATCTGGAAAGACGCCATCACTACACAGAGGTTTTACAGCATTGTATTTTGTATTTTATAATTGTTGTGGTCTTTAAAGGAAAAGGCTTCTTTTTAGGTTTACAAATATCCCAACAGCTTTGGTTTCATCTTAGACAAAGTAAAGCAAGTTGGAATAATAAAAAAAAAAAAAGATGATTTCTTCCCTTCAGCGCATTTTAAAACCTAAGTGGATCTTTAAAAAGCCGACTTCGGGTCGGGCTGATAAAAGGGTGGTAAAAGCAGCCCTTTAAGATGTCATTTAATCCTCCTGTGCTCTCCGTTCACGCCAGCGTTTCTCTATATATCTCCCAGGTGGGGCTGACTTGTAAAGGAATCCAAAGAGCTAACGGTGTCTGTGATATGGACTCAGCATGACTTCAAATCAGACTTGGCGTGACTTTGTGCCAAAACATGGATCTTTGATATCGGAGCAAACTACCCATCAGATGCCACCGACTGTGAGGCTTTTCTCTAAAGGAATGTGCTCTTAATCCAATTCCTCAGGAGTTTCTGCAGTATGAAACACGACTTGAAGCACCATGAGACAGCAATTCAGACGATGTCCCAGGAGTGACGCTTTAACACCGACGATGAATAGACACTCCGTTGTCAGAAAGCATCAGGAGAGAAGGGAGACCTTTGAGTTTATGCAAATCACCAGCCCATCTGCATGTAAAGCCAGCCGACCAGAACACGAGGAAAAGGATGTTCAGTATCAAAGTTCTGCACATAAAAAGTGGATGAAAGTGAGAAAGAAATAAAAGGGAGGGAGGATGAGGAGGGAGGAGGCTTTTCCTGGCTGTAATGTAAAGTGTGACTGACTTCGCTCATTTGTGCCTGGTTTTGTTGTGCTCAAATAAAAAGCCAGATTCATAATCGAAGGTTTGTCACAGCTCTCAGTCCAGTACACAGAAACAAGCCCCCCACCTCAGTGCTTTTATCCACACGTGGGATGCGTTCAGAGATGCCTTTCATTCTGCGGACCGGCTTTAGTGTAAAGGGCCAGGATGTGTGAAGCTTCAGACCAGCGTGCTGAAAACTAATGAGAAAAATGATGCTCTGCTCAGCTCAGCTGGAGCACATTTGCACTAAACAGCCATAACTTAAACATGGAGTGGGATGTTAAAAAGATGAAGATTTCAACACTCTGAAAACCCTTAAAAGGGGAGTTCAGATCATTTAAAGTGGATTTATGTGGGAAGAGTATGAACACATAAAGAAAATAGCTGCTGTAGGAAGCAGTTTGGAGAAACAGAAATTAGATCTAACTCTTGTTTTAGACCAGTGATTTGTACAGGGGGAGGGGGGGTGTTACAGTAAAGGTCAGGACATTATTTCTCTATCCATATGTGCAGGTCAGCAGCAAAAAGTAATTTTTTTTTTTCATAAAAAGATTCACATACTACTGTTTTTGTTTTTTGGCTGCTGGTCAGGGAATGTTTATTATTTAGACCCCATACAGACTCACTGTTGACCTTCAGAGTTTTACCCACAAAGGTTAAAGTATCTTCTACTGATATTTCTTGACATGTTAGTAAGCTAACATCAGTGGACAGGATTTATATACACACAGAGTTGATTTTGTCTGTTAAATAGACTCCACAATAATTTTAATTCAGTCCACATGTGTGACCACTGCATTTAGTTTCAGGCCACGCCCACAGTATTCTGGTTATTTTTGAGATTTTCTGCACTTCCTGTCTTCATACGAGCAAATATTCAGGTGAAAAAAAAACTAAGATTTTTTTGAAAAATTCTTTCTAGAGTGGATATATTTTTAGTCTCTTCTTATTCACCAATGATAAGAAAATAATTTGTTTGTTGTTTTTAGTCAGGAAAATATCCAATTTATTTACATGGAGGGGGGCGGGACCTAAAACTCATACTGCAGCCAGCCACTAGGGGGCTGCTCATCTTGTTTAAGCTTCAGCATCTGTGTCACATTCTTACACCTGGTTATTTTCTGTCGATGTGGCAAACAGAAACGATGAGCTAAACGATGGTGCCCTAGGTGAAAAAGGATTTTGGCGCCCCCTACTGCCCAGAACAGAAACAATGTAACTCAATAACTGGATTACATTGCAAAAAATATGTATTTATATTAAAATGAACAGTAGAGATGATAGATATAGATATATATATAAAAAAAAAGAAAAAAAAAAACAAGAAAAAAAACTACTACAACGTTGAATTTCCCTTCTGGGATAAATAAAGTATTTTTCATTTCATTTCATTTCATTTCATTTCATTTCATTTCATTTCATATAGATATTTAATTATTGCTTATTTTGCTCTTTACATGAGATGAATGGTGTGTCCAACAGTTTGTTCCAAAAAAAATAAAAAATAAAATAAAATAAAATAAAATAAAATAAAATAAAATGAGAATTTGGCCCCCCTCCAGCAGAGGGCACCCTAAGCAATGGCCTAATCCGCCTATGCCTAGAACCGGCCCTGTGATGATGTAACTATTGCTCATCATAACTTTGGGCCCATCAAATCAGAACGAAGACATCGCTGAAGAAAAAAATGTAAATAAATAAGTTTAAATATGAATACACAACCAGTTGAAGGTTTGGACGCACTTTTTCATTCAGTTGAACTTTAAATACAATTTCATTTTAGGAACTTATTTTTACAAGATTTAAAGTTTAACCTTTTTATTTCATTTTCCTATTTCTTAATATCTCTATATTTAAATCAGCACACCTGGCTAATGTTTGGACCTCACAGTTGGGTGTCTCCAACAGTAAAGCCATTTGTTCCAGGACTAAAATCTTCTCGTCACATCAGCTCATGCTTCTTTTCTTACTGTTTAAGTGACTTTGCTGAACAGTGATCTGACTACAATCCGTACAGGTTTCAAATTCCAGAGCAGGAAGCTACACGCTCAGAGTAACAGAGAAGCAGTTAACCAACTCCAGTTAAAACAAGTTCTTTAACTAACTCTGTTGTTTTCATTACATCAATATGGGTGGGGATCATTTGCCCAACTCCATATTGCTCTAGAAATGATTGTTTCTTCTCAGATGTAGCTAATAAAGCTAACTAATGTACCACCTCAAGACCCTGGACTTTGCCTTCACATCAGAACCAAAAACCTGTTTATTTACTGCAAGATGGTGAAATTTATCAACAACACAAAACCTCCAAACATTAATACAAGAAAAAAAATCGATGTGAGAAGTACAGTGAAGTCTCTACTGATCAGACCTGAAGGGAAATTAAAAATATTCCCGTACGAGTCTTTGGGAAAACGAGCGAAGTGAAGCTCATCTTTGAATAACATTGTGGATATAAATCTGCAAAGCTGAAGATCTGCTTGTTAAATTCACAGATTCAGTCTTCGAGCTTTTACTCTCCACTGCATGAAGGGGTCATTCTGGAAAATACTCACTGTATCCTATTAAAAATGTCTGAAAAGGAAAACGCAATGTTTGCAACAGATGTCAAGTCACATTCTTTGTGATTCGTGAAGACTTGAACTTAATCTTTGAAGTTGATTTTAGCATTTTGCTGGACAGTGTTCCAGCTGAAGCTTCAAATCTCTAAGCTGTACATGGACTTCCACCCAACAGTATAAGATCTTTCCTCTTCACCGAATTTTTGCTTCCTTGCGGTAAAAAAGCTGGAGGATGAGGTTCAGAATTAAATCTTCAGAAGAGCTGCAGAGATGAAGACGAAAGATTTCCACTGTTTAGTGAATTGGAACGATGAATTGAGCATAAGTTTAGCCGTGGTGGAAATCTCAAACTGGTTCTACCCAAAATTTCTGACCACATCTTGCTAAACTTTTACTTTCTAATTGCAAAACAAGGAGAGAAAAGGGACATTTAAAAAAAAAAAATTCATGTTTTTCCCCCTTAAAAATGCGTTGAGTTGATCTACCCAATGTGAAGTTTTTAGAGTTGGATTACAGTTACTCTGTTACTGCATTAGAGAAAAACATTCAAACGCCTTCAAAAGAAAACAAGGTTTGTGTCAATGTTCTATTTATCACTGTAGCACAAAGTATTAACAACAAACTGATGCCTGCATCAACTCTGCACAGGTGCGCTAAACGTTACCACAACTGTTCGACTAATTGAGAAGATTTAAATGGTTTGTGTGAAACGAGAAGTAGAGATTACTGTCTAAAATAACTGTAGATCCTATCCATCATATACAATGTATCTGTTCAAAGTTACAACTTTAGGAATGTACAGTCTAAATTTACAGTTACAGTTTCTTCTTTATGAATATAACAAGCGAAATAAGACTGAGAATATGAATCTATCCTTTGAGAATACGAACTGAAAACTGTGATGGGTCACAAGCTTATTAACGGAGCACAGATACATCGATGGCACAAGTCTTAAACTTGAACAAGATGACTGACCAACAAACAATGAAACAGAAACTCAGATAATGTTTAACAGTTCATCTATAGCCCTATTCAAAACAGTTTACTTCACACATTAAAGGAGAACGCCCGTTTTTTGCAATTGGGGCCTTATTTATTCTGTGAGATGTGTTTTACTCATCATCAGTGGTACTTTTTTGCGATTCGGATTCGTCTCGGAGATTTTTGATTCACACGGCAAACACCTAAACGCCAATAAACGAGAGTCAGTTGGGCCTGCGTTCGCCGACCCTAAATCGGTTTAAAATCAGTTCAAATCCATTATTTTTTTTAATCTGGCCATTTAGATACTCTATTGTTTATTCCGTTCCAGTGCCATCTTGAATCCTGCGCTCATAGAAATGATATTTTTTACAGTGACGGGAGAGTGACGTCATCTCTCCGCGCGCCCATTCTATTGGTGCAGTGGCTTAGCTTCCTAAAAAATATCATTTCTATGAGCGCAGGATTCAAGATGGCACTGGAACGGTATAAACAATAGAGTATCCTAATGGCCAGATTAAAAAAATAACGGATTTGAACTGATTTTAAACCGATTTAGGGTCGGCGAACGCAGGCCCAACCGACTCTCGTTTATTGGCGTTTAGGTGTTTGCCGTGTGAATCAAAAATCTCCGAGACGAATCCGAATCGCAAAAAAGTACCACTGATGACGAGTAAAACACATCTCACAGAATAAATAAGGCCCCAATTGCAAAAAACGGGCGTTCTCCTTTAATATTAATCATTCGTTCGATGTTGGTCATGTTGTCGTTAAGTTGATAGTAAAAGTCTAAACACAGAATAAAAGATGTCTGCAACACTGAATCAGCATGGTGCTTTTGATGCGCCAGTGAATCTTAAACTCAGCTGGCTCTAAAGCTATCATTACATACAGAATAAATGTTAACACCGTTTTATGTGTTCTAGTGTCAAATCTGGCTCTAATATGCTTCACGTCTTTTGAAGTACGTTTCCGTAAATTTCAGCTTTCTGAACAGTTTGGAAAAGTAAAGATTAGTTCTGACCAGACAGATAAACTAACATCTAGTTAGAGTGACGTCAGTTACAAAGTCTAAAAAACTTCCTATATGTAAAGCTGCTATCCTTAATTTGCATAACAAATTAGCTTAACATGTTTTTTTTCATGCCCATTAAAAACGTTTTAACACAGCATGGATAAAAATATGTTGTGAAGATCAAAAAAAAAAAAAAAAAAAAAAAAAAAAAAAAAAAAAATGGTGGTTCTCCAGTATTTGTCTAAAAACATCAACCAATCAAATGGTTTGGCCCAGAAGAAATGATTGGACAGTCTCTCCAGCCATACAGACTTCTGCATTTATTTGGCTTCTGTGCTCCTAAAAAACTGAGACATATTACCGCAGCACACCACTGCTGGGAGTGTTCACCGCTCTACCATGTCACAGCAGGAGAAACAGCCGCCGGCTGGTTCCGCGTCAGATTCAGGACAAAGTAACAATTAATATCAGTTGTTTTTGTTGTTTTCACTTACCGGTGATTCCGCCATGTTACGATACTTGAATGAACTGTGGACCAGTGTCTTGCACTCGGTCGTCTTCTGGGGCTACGCGTGTTTCAAAACCTGGAGGGGGGGCGTGGCTTAGGAATTCTACCCGACGGGAGGGGCGAGAATTCTGTGACTTTGTTTACATTTGTTGACATTCTAAGCTAGGCAATTTGAAATCGGGTATATTACCTTTAAGTCACGTGAACGCCATTTTCAAAACCTTTACACTGTCAACAGTTTAACACAGTTTTTAACTTCAGCTGTAAATAACTACAGCAGGGGTGTCCAACTCCAGTCCTCAAGGGCCACTATCCTGCATGTTTTAGATGTTCCTCTGCTTCAACACACCTGATGCAGATGAATGAGTCGTTAACAGGCTTCTGCTGGACTTGCTGAGATGTTGCAGATTGGAATCAGGTGTGTTGAAGCAGGAAAACATCTAAAACATGCAGGATAGTGGCCCTCGAGGCCTGACTTTGGGCACCCCTGAACTACAGAATTGTATGTAAATTCCTGTGTAAAGAAAAATGTAACTTGTTTTTCCAAACTGAGGCTGTTCAAAGAGCATCGTACAACCGGTTAGATACTGTGCACAACATCCACGCAGAAACCAACTTTTGTTAATCCGAACATCAAAAAAAATTCTCCTGATTTCTGAGTAGATCTCATGTTTTTTCAAGATTTCTTGACTTTATGACAATAAATAGCATATTTTATCATGATTTAGCATGGAATCAAGCTACATAATGCTTTCAGGATTCAGATGCATGGGATCGTGTCTCGGTGATGGTTGAGAAAATCCTTCGGTTGATTAAAACCAAAATAAAGACAAACAAAAAAATGAATACGATTAGGTTTAGGTGAAAAATAAAAGGAATAAGTCTTTTTTTCATTTTCACAAAAAACTTTCAAGTGCCACAAAAAGTATAATCAAGCTGATTTGTGCAGCTACTAGGGTAATTATTAAAGATGTAATCTTGAACGTTCAACCCGGTTGAGCAACAACAGAAAATTTAGGCAAACTTGATCAAAGCTGAACCATGTTTGTCGGGTGCTTCGTTAAAACCTGAATTTCTCACAACAGAAAAGGTTTCTGATTGAAAAAAATCCCCGAAAGACTCGGATAAAACTTGGACGCGAGATTTTTAAGATTCTCAGAATTATAAAAAATGGTGATGTGTATAATTTTGATGTCTTTGTTCAGAATGTATGTTTGGTGCCAGTTCTGGTGCATTATATGTTTAGATATTCCAGTGTATCCTGACTCAAGTAAAAAGAAAACGGTTTTAAACCGAACACGTTAACCAAGAAATCATCTCATCTGTGTGCGATTTTACAGGCATAAACAACCGTAGAGTTTAAACACACTCTACTGCTGCTTTTAAAGTCTAATATTATCCATCTGTTTCTGACGATTTCAGCATGTTTATACAGTCACTCACAATAGAAGAAGAATGAAAACATGGCTTTAGAAATTTATATGTGAAGGTCAAAATCAAATCAGCTTTGAGGGAACATGCATCAGTTGTGACAAACATGTCATCAGAAGAGATCATAAAGCATGAAATAGCCCCATTATCTAGGAAATTGCCTCTCTGGCTTCACAAGACGTTCTACATTACAGCCTATATAAATGGAAATACGTTTACAGCTTATTTGGATGTAACTTTTATATTTAAGGCACAAAGAAAGCCCATCTTTAAATAACTTTAGTTCTAATGACAAAAAAAGAACTTTTTAAGGTCGATGACGCTTGAGAGTCTATTAAAGCAGGAGTCCTTTGGGTTTTCGAGTCTTATCTGGATTTTGGCTGCTCATAGATAAAAACCCAGCTCGATATTCCACCAGGTTGCTCACATTACAATGGCCTCTTACACCACAAGGTCATTTTAAGTCCCTGTAGTCTTCTTATCTTCAGTTCGCTGTGTAGAACATTCAATGTGTCTGCAACACAAGTAAAACCATGTGTATTAGCGCAACTTGTCACTGAGGCTCACATAATTCAATCAATGTTTTAGTAACTTTGAAAAATCACTGACTCGTGGTTTTTGAACTCAATCATCTTTATTTATTGTCCTGCCACAGAAAACGGCTCAGATTGCAGTTGCTCTTCACAGAAGACGCCACAAAATTTCACTAAAATGTGAAAGAGGAAACACAAAAAACTAAATCCACCCCTCACACGACTGTAATGCGTTAATGGAAAAAAAACAGTAAACAGACCTTTAGACATTGGTTTTATATGGTTTTTTTGGAATTTCCCAGATGAAAAGACAAGACTCGATGGATGTATAGAATTTTTACACCCAAATATTTGGAAGTACTTAAAAGTGTTTTTAAAGCAAGATACAACTTTATGATTCCTCTTTTACATTATCTGATCACAAACTAGCCAAAATGTGTGGAATTTTACTTGAACACAAATATATAAAGTTATTTTTTTATTTAAAAGACAGAAAGAACCTTGTTAGCCCTCATTTATTTATATTTCATAACTTTATTCGTTTTTTAGGATTACTTTTCAAGGATTTTGGATGGCCAAGGACGTTAATTGACAGTTAAATGACCAAACTGAAGTTTATAAAAACATATTAAAAAAAAATAAGAGTATTTATGTAACCTGAAAATAAATCATTTTCTGCTTATACAAAACCATAAACCTGATTATTTTATAAATTTATAAATACACACTGATTATTATAATGGTATTTCAGTGATTTTTTCCAGTAATACCTCATACTTTTGGCAAATATACAAAAAAAAAAACACGTCTTAAGTGTTTGTGAAATTTATTAGAAGCACGAAAGCTTGCGAGCACATTTGTCGAACTGCAGCGGTGCGTTCGGTAAAAACAAGGCTCTCAGTTTACCCAAAATACCCATTGGTCCAGGAATTTTTGTTGCAAAGGCCTGAACATCTGGGTGGTAATTCCAAGAGAATTAACTCCCATGTCCCATTAAGACCAAACAGAACCAGAATCTGGTGTCCAGTTCCTGACCAAACCAGTTTAACTCCAGTACACCCAGTTTAATCCCAGCAGGGGGCGCAGCAGCCCAGCTTCACTGCTCTACATCACCCGTCTTCTTCACAAAATGCTTCTACAAATTTAATTAATTACATAAGTAGAACACTTTGATCTTCTTCTGATGTAAACGATATAGTTAAAAAATTCATCAGAGTCCATTTTCAACATATCAGTAAAAAGAAGGTCATCTGCTGACTTGTGGATTTCCAACCCGAGTCACTCCTCACAGCAGAGTGTTTAATTTGGTCACTTCATCTGGAAACAGGTTCTTAAAAGGAACCTTGGAATCAATCCAGGAATTATTATTGTCCTTCTAGCATCAAGGTATGAAAATGAGTCTTATGACCTGACAGGTCTCAGGTGTGTGTGTGATGCTTTGTTCATTAAGCTGCAAACAGGTCAGACCAGAAAATAATGAAAGCATCACTGTGATTCAGCGTCTGTCCCTGAGAAGAAACACGGGCTTTCACAGGTAAGCAACCACAAGCAGTGAGGGTCATTTACAACAGCTTAATGGCATGGACTGTTGGTTTGAACATCTGAGTAACATGTCAGTGATGAGATGTGTCAGGTAATCAGCAAGAGGAGGATGAAGAGGACGAGTGGAATGGAAGCCGTCCTCGGAGAACAAACATTTCGTAAGCGTTTCGTTTCTGAAACAGAAGAAAGAAACATGTACGTAAAACATCTTGACATAAAGACAGAACTAAAATTATCTGGACGGACATTTCCTTCAGTCTAAATATCTGGACTCAACATGAAGAAAGGTTTTGATGGAGGTTTTCTAGTAGAAAACAAAAAGACATGGAAAACCTGACTGTTTTTTCCTGAATCGTGCAGCCATTAGGCGACACCAACCTTTCCTCCCAGAATATCACTAATAATTACCGGACTCAACGTGTGCCCATTTCCAGAGTAGCACGATAGTCACAGACAATTCAGAAACAATCACATACTTGTGAATATTAAGAATTACTTAAATTTTTTAAAATTAAGAATTATAAATAAACAAACTTGTGCAGAAGTGTTATAAGAAGTTCTAAGCTAAGATATTAATTGATTATAAAGAAGTTGTATCTCACCTTGTTTCTGTTTTGAACCTTCTGATGCTGTAAAAGGGGGAAAAAATGAAATTCAGATAAAGTTTACTCAAAGAAACAAGTTGCTGATTAGTCATTTTTCCATGCCTAACTTTCTCAATAAAACTGCTGCTTCGTGAAACAAAAGGAACAAGGAACAGACAAATGACCAGGGAAAGGTATTTACCATTACTCAAAGACTAACGCCATGAAAAATGAGTACTGACTGGCTGTGCAACCCCAAATATGTCCCCTATGCAAATTCTCTTAAAGGTCGGACCCACAAAAAAAAAGCTTGGAAAGCATGGCAACAGGAAAAGATAGTGTTATGTAAATTAGAATGAGTAGGAATGATGGTGACTATACAGAAGAGGATACAGGAAATGAAAAAGAGGAGGAAAAATACAAGAAAATTTGAAATGACAAGGCGAAACCAAGAAGTGGACAGAAGATAAAAGGGAGACTCGAGTGAGAAAGTACGGTGAAAAGGGAATAAAGGTTGGGAAACCTGAAACAAGGTCAGATAGAGAGAAGGGAGGGGAAAGAAAAATACGGGATAAAACGGGGTGGGGGTGGCGTTTGTGTCCGGGCGTCACTTTCTCAGCAGGTGGGGTGGGGGACGAGTCTGAAAGCAAATAATGGAGGGGAAGAGCGGAGGGATGGTTTAGTGGAGGAACAGATCTTTTCAAAATGAATGAGGAAAGAAGGACAAAAAATACAGGTGGTACTGAAAAGAAACCTCTCTGCAGAGAGAACAGCCTTATATTCCAGGCAGTAATGACAGAACACAAGGATCAGGCTGCACTGGGTATTAAATCAATCTATGGCCTTGAACTCAGCTTTGACACTAGAATCCAGATAACCCATAAGTCAAAATGCACTGCCATGAAAATACATGGGCATCGGCGACGCCAGAAAAACCAATCCGTACCCGATGAGAACAAAACACTAAATTACTCCCAGGTTGTGTCCCGCTAACGACCACTGAGGGGTTAACGAAGCATTAAATAATATCTCCCGGCTTTGGACAGAGCTCGCGTGTGTGTTTGTGTTTTTCAGGCAGAGGTTAAAGCAAATAGACACAAACGATGAGAAAATTTTCTACATTAAAAACAATGTTTGTTTTCACTAATCAAAATAAAAAATGAAATTATCGTGAATTTGAATTGAATTTTTTTTTTTTTTACAAAAATCTGTTTAAACCGAGTAATTTTAATGCATTTCAATCAATATTTACATATCACTAGGATTTTTAAGCTTTGTTTGTGCCTTTTGAAAATATAAAAAGCTTCGAAAAATAAAAAGAAATTTCACCTGAATTATTTTATTGTCATTAAAACACTATTTTGCGTCTGGATTTTTTAATAAAATTCCATTAATAATATTTTGAACAGAATGCGGAATTTAAAATGTAATTTGTCTAAATTACAGTAAAAACTCAAAAAGCTAACGATCTAATTTGTTGTGAACTGGGAGGTAAAATTAGTTTCTGTCGGATGCCTGGCGTTTACTCGGCTGTGTGTGACAGGTGTGTTTTGATCTGGCTTTAATCACATCATTTGTGCAAAAAAGTCGAACATTGACGGCTCTCGTTTTTTGTTAACATCATCATCAGCTTGGTCATGGCAAACTCTCCCACAAAATGGTTTCCATGGGGGCGTGACTGCAAAATGCATGCCCTCTCTCTGCAGTGCAGTCAGAGGCGTGCTGTATGTGTGGCTGCACGTGCACAATCATGGCAAAGTGCACGCGCATGAGTGGGTGTATGCAGAACACTCCACTGCAGAAACAGATAAGGTTCCACCATTCCACCTCCTCTCGTGCCGCCATTTTACAGAAACCGAAGCTAACGGTAACCAGCTCTGACCGTTAGCAAAGGCTGAAGTCAATAAAAGTTATAGAAAAAAACTAAAACGCAGCAAACGTTAAGCGGAAATCAATAAAATCGGTTGAAGTGAAAATTCCAAACCTAAAGAACTTGCTGTGAGTACATTTGTCTGAGTTTTGTCCTTTTAAGAGTCAAGTTCACAAGGGTACAAAGGTTTTTTGGGTAAGAGCAGTGGGGGCTGAGGAGGGCAGAAGTGCAAGAAAAATAGCTTGAAAAAAGAAAGAAAGCGAGGAAAATGGTGACGCTCTGCAAACTGAAATAAATGTAATGGACTGCTCACAGCAGGACAATGACTGTAAAAAGGGAAGTGAGACAGAGAGAAAAGGGGAATCAATTAGGGAGGGATGGAAGTTGGTCTGTAATGGTTTCTCACAGTGGGACGGCTAAAAAAAAAAAAAAAGGCAGAGCGACAACAGGACAGGAACAAGAGAGATAAACACAACGGGAGGGGTTTTAAAAAGAAGATGCATCATAAAAAAAGGTAAGTGTGGAGTAGGAGTTGAAGTGAGCTCGTGGAAGATGCAATAAAAGGCTGCAGGGCACCAAAAATTTCACGACACCCGTCTGCTGATGATGATTCGGAGCCTAGTTTCTGATGCAACATAGGCTTAAACGTCTAACGTTTTTTTTCTCTCGTGTGATTCGTGACAGCACAGTGATCAAAACAATACAATCTCAACGCACAAACCCAAACCTAACAATTGTGTTTTACATTGTTTCAGGCAGAAGATAGTGAAAAACTGGGGTTGATATGCAAAAAGTGCAGAATGTCATTAAGAGATTTCGGTGTCCCAGAATATGTCCTGACCCGTTTGTTGTGTGCTGTGGTTAAAATTAAGGAGATAAACACACACTGGAGAGAAGACAGAGGGACTGGCGAGTGCCGGATGACCTTGGAGCAATGACGACGTACCTGATGGACTCTCACAGTCACCTCTGTCCTTCAGCTCAGTGTGAGGCGAGCTGCGTTTGTACGTGTGCTGATGATTAATTCAAACCCCCATGACAGAGCATTTCTACAATAAGGGCTGGTTTCTGAAGAGAGAAGAGAGGGAGGGCGTACGGTTTGAAGTTTAGATGGGAGCTGAAGGACGGGAGCTGCCATCACCGACGGCCACACATGCTCTTAGCGGTGGCGTGTCCTGCTGTCAGATGAAAGGGAACCTGAGCAGGAAGGAACCAGGGAGAATTTGAGGTGCTACCACAGGGAGCAACACAACAACAGCTGGAGCAAACTGCCACGAGTGGACAGACGGCAAGAAGCAGCCTCCAACTCTCCTTCACCACCTCTCTCATCTATCTAATTCACTTTCCTCTCTGCGGCCTCGTCGCGCGTTCATCCCAACGCACTCGCTGCACAGCATGCACACGACGGAGATGGAGAGAAGCAGAGAAACGGGAAAACTGTTGAGGTTCAACAAAGGGAAGGTGGAACGATGAAGGTGGTGAGGTGAGGTGAGGTGAGGTGGGGGGGGTAGAGTCGGGAGGGGGAGGATGTGTAGGAGACTAACTGAGGATGGTGCCTAGATTAGTTTTGCTCCAGTAGCGAAAGATCATAAAAACGAGGAAGGGAGGAGAGAGTTGAAGAGAGACAGAGAAGGGGGGGGATTAGTGCCACTTCAAGAATGACAGAAGAGTGAAGAAAGAAAGAGCGGGTGTTTGGAGTAGAGGGGTGGTGATGGAGGGGGGTAAAAGACAAGGAGACGCAGATCCTGAAATTTAGTCGGGATTAGTTTTGGGTAAAGAAAAGGATGAGAAGCTGAGGAACAGAACGTGTGGGAACAGAGCTGGGATGTGTGAGCGTTGTCGTGGGTAGAACTCTTCCTACTCTCAAATAAAAGTCTCTTTATTGGTGAAATATGCAGGTTACACCTGTCATGCACAATCCAGGTGATTTCAGATTTGGGGATTTTTTGTTGATATTTTTAGCACAAGGTATGACTGGGGAACACCACCAGAAGGTCAAGAATACATTAGCATTTTCTATCTGATGTTTTTCTAATTAGCAGCAGGATAATTAGCATATTTTTAAAAAGTCATCAGCTCTTGCTCTGGTAATAACACAGCAGATTACTCCCGTCTTGCACTGGTGCAGGAATGACATTTAGGAATACATCTGAGATGGATCAAACAGTGTTTTCGTTTTTTACCCACATTTAATGCCAGAAACAAGTGGGTATCGCACTGCGCTGACACCGTTAGCGATGAATTAAGAATAGTGTTCAAGTCTGAAAAGTGTGAGACGATTTTGGGACAAGTTGGAGACCCATGAAACCAAGATGTGACTGATTGGAGACAAAAAGAGAGAGTGATATTCCAAATGCAAAGTCGCAGATAAAATGACGATAAACTGCAAACAAATTAGGACATAATTAAAACACTAACAGGAAAATTAGCACTACGTTTGTGGAAATGTCACAACGTTTTTACTCTTTTTGACAAGCACAAATCAGTGTGAATCAAACTGATAATTTATACATTTTCCTACAACTTTAACCCCCAACTAGTCAACAACAGTCGCAGACCAGTAAGAAGCTTTTAATGTGAAAATATTTGTAAGTAATTGTTGGACAAAGCAGCAACTAGTTTCCTTGAATTAAAAAAGTATGTTAGGTCAGACTGGGACAGCACAACGAGCCCCCCTGCAGATAATGCTGGGATGGGAACTGGGACAGACGTCTTGGACACGCATGTGAGGGTCCACACACACACATCTAACTGCCACTGATCGCACGCTAAGGCCCATTGATTCATTCAGAAGTGCTGAAAAACACACACAAAGCATACAAGCAGAAAAAAAAGGGCGGCACACACTCTCCAACGTACAGGGATTCCCACAGCGACTGGGCAACATTCCCAACCGGAATGGGCAGCTCACTGGACTGGAAGACTAACATTACTCCAGGCGGGCTCTGGATTAGATCAACTCTGGGAATTTCACGCTGAGTGAAAGAGATGGAGAGTAGGAGAATGAGGATGACAAGGAGGTAGATTAAAAAAAAAGAAGTGATGCACATAATTAGTTTTAAAAGTACAGATTTTTTAAAAAGAAGTCTCATGATTCAGGATTAAAGAAAAGAAGAACAGAAGACAGTAGTGAGGATGAGTCCTCTAAACATCATTCTATACTTCCAGCCTTGATAGTAGAGATGTAAGAGGAAGAGGAGTCTCTTGGTTGTACAAAGATGGAAAAGCATGAAAGGCAGAACAGATGAAAGGAGGAGTGTACTCACTGGGCTCACAACACACTGTGACACGCAACTTCATACATGGCAGAGGAGGGCCTTCATCTGTCGGCAGAGCTGCAGAGAACAAGAAGAAATAAATGGAAATCAGCTACTTACTCATCAAACCCAAAAAAACTGTTGGAACTCAGGATGCTAACGTGTGGAGCACATTTGTATTATGCAGAATAAAACCATTCAGCAAAGGAAATCTGCTCTCAAAGAACTCTACGCTTAAAGAATTGGTTTGTGGCAAGAAACATGTCATTTAAAAGCTCATGAATAGACGGGCTGTTTATCAATTTGAACTGTTACTACCTCACGTTATAGGTGTGTGGATTATACTCCCTGTCCTGATATCACATGATCCATACGACTAATTAGAAACAAGAAAAACCCACATTATAAAGAGAAACATCAGCGAACAACTGTTATCAATACTGATTGTGGCACGATTGGGGGGGGAAACCGGCTCACACCAGCTGTATTTCCTGTCACTTTAATGCTGTTTTTACATAAACAAATTTATAGGGAAGCTGCAGTTAATGTGCTTTAAATTTGAATTATTCACAAACAGCTGCTAACTCAACAGAGACCAATACAAGCTGGCTGTAGTTTGTCTCCCTGTTGTATTAATAATTTCAGCTAAGATGAGGCAGAAGAACACACACAAACAGATGGGGGCTGCAGTAAAAGGTGATACTTTGAAAATAAATGGTAAAAATTCTATTAAATTTAGAGAACCGAAGGTTGATTTGTTGGCGTTGGGATTCCCAACGCCAACAAATCAACAAATCCCAACTTGGGATCTATGTCTTGCTGCCATCCTAGCAAAAATAAAATAAAACTGTGTCACGTTGTAAGGGGAAGAGCTTATTGTTCAAATATTTTTCACATTATGCTATTTAAGAGTTTATAATCTTATGATGAATATCACATATAACGTAAAGTTAGTAATATGTTCGAACAATGTATCAGGTTATTACAAGATAAAACTTCATGACATTATTTTTAGTTGCAATAGGATTTGTATTATAAGACTATGAAATATATACTGTATTAAAGTATAAAAATGATTGTACGAACAAGAAAATAGATGAATAAGACTTTAAAAGAACAAAAATTTTGCACATTGTAACATGATACTGTTCGCTTTAATTTTTGCCGGTTTACTGCAGTACATTTCCGTACTCGTCGGTGTTTTAGCCGTAAAAGCGGAGACTAAGCTTTTAGCTCTAATGTTCCCTTTATTTCATTTGATAGCCTTTTTATTAAAAAGAAAAACTCCAAAAAGCTCAGGGATCTAATAAAAAACCCTCTGAGGTGTACTGTTGAATCTAAACATTGTGACCGTGGCGCTGTTCAGCAGTGTTTGGTAAATTTGTCCAAAAAGTGGGACATTCACGAATAGTTCAAGGCTTATAAACTAGCATTTGTATCCCCATTTACAGGCAACAAATTTTTTATTACTGAGCTTTTTAATTTTTGTTTTCATTATGTAACATACCATAAAATAACTTGTTGGTTTAAATAAAAAAACCTAATTTACACAAATATATCTGAAAGAAATCGATTTACCGATCTGTGGTTTTATCGGCTTTCCAAACAACTTCCACAATACACAAAAGATTTATAACTCAAAATTACTCTGATTTCTGTTTGTGTTTCATCTCCACTGCTGGGTTCCTTGCAGAAATATCATCTAACATCCGGCGCTTCCATTTCTGTGCTACATTTAGTAAAGTTAGTTGTATTTCTATGATTGCATGGTTAATTTATTGTAAGAGCACATTCTTTAGGTCTCATCACCTCAGGAAGCAATTTTTTTCTGCACTGTTGCAAGTTTTTATTCCCTGAAAAGTAACAATTATTATTAATGGGACTTAAAACTCAATTAGGAAGCCTGGAGTCAATTTATAGCATCTTTATTTGTGATTAATACGGATATTGGGAACCAGACTCTACTTTTTGACACATATTGGCAGGTTACTGAACTCGCACAGATACAAGTCTTATGATGAGTCCTAAATTCTTTAAAAACTATTAACAATTGAACTTTACTGCAAGTAAAAGTCTGTTTCATTTCACCTGCAAGGATTAAAATCTTTTTCTTCTCTTCCTCTAACAGAAATTCTGCCTGGAGCATGAAAACAGTCAGACCTGCCACCTTTCAGAGTAACATCTGCCTTGTAGCAGCTTACACACACTGAAACGTACCTTCCTTAAACTCCTTGACATAAATCAGCAGGAGTGATGAGCTGCAAGTTGCAGACATTTCCGACAGTGTGTTAGAAATCATTTTTATGCACTTCAGTAAATATTAAACATCTCTCCGTATTATTTACAACACCTACGGTGTGAGATATGCGTTTTCACAGAGCGTGCAGGATGTAACAGCACATTCTTCTCCTCAACACCATCTTATAGATGACTTGTGTTTTAAAAGTGCATGTAGTGATTTAACCCAATCGTTTCAGGTTACGTGTCCTGGAAAACCTGAATGATGAGACACTGGTTCACCGGGACCCTAAAACTGAGCGTTGACTATAAGAACATATACAGCTAGCTGGTTAATAAACTCTTTATATTAGACTTTCAATAAGTACTAACACAAGGAGATGAGGACCTATTGTGTGATAAATGTATTATTATGCAACACATAATGTTCCAGAAACCAGATCAAATTTAATGTAAAGACCAAATTGATTTTACCATACCAAACACAATATGGCAGCACTCATAAGAAAGAAATTATTGCTTTTCTTTTGAACAACAAAAACAGATAAAGATGTGTCGTCCATCTTTATATCCATGCTTTGCATTTAGTGCAGTGAAGGGAGGCTGCCATTTTTCAGGTTTAAAAAAAAAAAAACACAACTACGCAAACACAGGAGTTATGAATCTTTGTTGACCTCAAGATTTGATTGATTCTCAAGTTAATCATTTGATGCATCTCAAAGTCCTGCATCATTCTAATATCATACCCCCCAAAAAATCGGTCTTCTTAGCTCCATGTTCTTTTGCTGAATCATTCTCTACTAATAGTAAGTTGTTAAAGCTGCGTTGATCTTTACGCCAACGTAACCCAGAAGTAACTTTGTCTTCCTTTAGCATTTAAATTTTGCTTTCAGTGCAAACTGTGTGTTTTTATGGAAAATCTGGAAAAATAACTAATTAAGGATAGTGAACTCTAATTGTGTAGACCGGTATATGCTTATTACCGTACTGATAATCACACGGATAAGTATCATAGGAATGATCACCAGCTTGTTCATCCACTCTCAGCTTAAATTTAAATTTAAAGTCTTTTTTGTCATTTCTTATCTTTGGCTGTTGATGCGATGTCAAAGTGTGCAACATTCTTCAAATGCTCGGCATGTTGACAGAGTGGTGAGAAAGGATCTGTTAATCAGCCCGGGAGAGTCTGCTTTTAACTTCCAATGTGCTGAGCTTGCTTTACAATCCTCTGGAATGGTTCCATGTTAAAAGCCTCCGACCACCAGAGGATCTCAAGGTGTTTCCTGTTTTTAAGTGACCCAGACGTGGAGAACATGTTAGCACAGGGTGGGGCAGAGACTGAGAAGCTGTGGGTTGAAAGTGTCATCGTCCATAGTGGAGAAGAGCTGAGCTCAGCACAGACTCAACAAACTAATATCATTAGTGTTTCTAATGCTATTGTGCTGTTCTCCCATGCCGACCCATTATGCTGTGTCCAGTGCTCCAGAACCATTCTGAGCACGAACCCAAGAGCCAGACATTCAACGCCTAATCTTTGATGTGGACTAAACACATAATCGCTCTGAGCCTACTGTGGTCTGACCGGGAAGGGGGGGGTCTATTGTTGCTTTTTGCACAATAGCTCAGCACATGTGTGTTTTGGGGGGATTGGGGGGGGGGGGG
>SSNP01000055.1:1322707-1335200 GCA_006937955.1 Pachypanchax playfairii
GGGGGGGGGGGGGGGGGGGGGGGGCACTTTCTCATGCCTTCACAATACTCCATTGTCCCTCAAATCTCAGCAGTAATTTATGTAAATTTTCTTTCTTCCTTCATCCCATCCATCCCTCGTCCATTGCTTTTGTTGTCCGTTTCTGTCTACAGTGAGGACCCCCCCCCTGTACTGTCAGACACTGCTCCTCCATGCTCCTCTACCTGTCCCCCCCTCCCCTCCTTGGTGTCGTGCCGTATTGATCTTGGTTTCTTCCTCCTACATCTTGCCATTCCTTCACCTCATGTTGTCACACTTCCACGCTTCATTCCTCGTCTTTTCTCTTGGACTGGCAACAAAAGTTAAAAAGAAGAGAAAAAGAACAGCCACCGAGCCAAACTGTGTGTTTCCCTCCTTTTACACCCTTCAGTGATTTGAGACAAGTAAAAAGAAAGAATCACAGGAGGATGTCCTGTAAAAACCATTTCATATCACACCCTGCAGGTTTATGAAAACATCAAATTAATGCCATTTTGTGTGAAGTTATAGAAAACATTAATGAAAAAGCAGCAGTTTGCCGACACCAGGCTTCACAAAGAACCCAATCACATAAGTGACTGCAGTATAAAGAGCCTGAGAGGAAAATTGATCGTATCAGTTGGCTGAAAATGCATTTCTCCCAAATTGACAAGATGAAGCTATTTGCATAATAAAAATCAGCCACTTTTCAGTCACAATGTTTTCTGTTCTTAAATATAATTTCCTGAACCAAACTAGATGCATTTTTTTCTTTGAAGTAGGTTATTTTAACTACATAGACCTTTTATTTCATGGCTTGTAAATAAAGTCAATGTTTTGTTGAGTTTGAAACAATCAAACCTTCGTCTGTTTCACAATGTGTTCACAATTCAGTTGAACTAGTTCGGAGCTGCTCAAAAATTTTAAACTGAATAACTAATGTTTAGAGTAAAGCTGTTTTACATGAATTTAAGTTTCAAAGAATAAAAGATTACACTTCTTTGCCTTTTGCAGCTGTTGAAAAATGAAACCATGGCGCTCCCATTTCCAGCTGCTGCCATGTTGTATTTGTAGGACCAGGGTCTATGCGATAGAGATGCAAAGCTCAAAGTCCCGCCCAGTCACTTGCAGATAATCACAATTAAATGACAACTAAATATGTTAGAAAACAGAATTTTGAACATACAGCAGTGAGGTAAGAAGTGTGTGAATCAACTGGAGTGAACTGTAAAAAACTGTAAGATAGGGCTGGGCGGTATACCGCCTCTTACCAAAAACCGGTGTTTATTTGGCTTACGATATGAATTTTTCACATACCGATGAATAGTCAAGACAACATCTGGAACACTGGCCGTGGGAAAGTATTTCTGCGTGGACCGATTTCAGTGCAACACGCCAAGAACACATGTGAAAATAAAAATTTTGAATGCTGGTGGGGGCTGTAACAGCGACACACAGGTTACTGACCCAGAAACACTAATTCCAAAAAGAGGAGCCACGTCTGTAGTCTGGAATTTCTTTGGCTTTAAAAGGTCGGACTTGGACCACAAATATCATTTGTGATAGCCGGCAGAGGAGATACTACAAATTACTGCCCCCGACACCAAATCATTTTGAAAAGGCTGCGCAACAAAAACATGATATGGCATATAACAGTAAAATGGGCTAGTTAAAGCTAATCTAATGCAGTAATACTTTACTTATTAGAAGATAATGTGGGTACCATTAGTCGTAAAAAAATACCATCAAAAATCATTTAGAAAAAAAAAACGTAATATGAAAATTTTGCCATACCGCCCAGCCCTACTGTAAGATACATACATACCATTTGTTTACATGAAGAGGCGGGGCCTAAAACCAATACTGGAACCAGCCACAAGGGGGCCAACAGTTTCCCTTTATTTCTAACTTCCACATTATGTTCCTCAGTCTAGTTTGAATTATAATGTCTATGTTCAACATTGGTACATACAGTATATAATGACAGACTTCATGACTACATGACCCGCCCACCTTACACCCATCTGTTACTTACAGCTGTAGTAGTAGTGCTTCCCTGGCAGGAACTCAAAACCCAGTGAGAAGGGAGTGAACCTTTGGATCTTCTCAGAGAAGCGTACCGGTCCGAACGGAGCGAAGGGAGTGTTACACTCCCACCTCTTGGAGGCCCCTTTGGTCTCCACACAGCCTTTGAATGATTCCTCGCCCACCAGGTAGAGGGCCAGAGTCTCCGGCTGCTCTGGAATGGGAGCCCCCGTGGCAGAATAGTGGGGGCAGTAGATGTCCAGGTAATCATTGAGTTGGATTTGGATGGATAGATCTCCTGCTGTTAACCTGGAAGGAAGAATGACAGAGACATTAATATTTAACATAACAATTACAGACTCACACAAGACCGAGGTGCTGATTAAACATGAAGAGTGCCTGCAGGAGCAGAGGTGCTGCCCGAAGACGGATAGGTCATCAATAACCCAATTAAGACTGGTGATGAGACAAAGTTTGCACAAGAACGTCTCTGGATTTTAGAGATCACAACTCTGTTTTATTCCCAGAACAAAGAGGGAACGCTGTTGAACGTCTGACAGGAAGAAACAACAATCCTCCATATGCTAATTAACACCACGGAGGGGAGATGAGCGTAAAATAAACTCGACTCCCTCTGCTTTCCACCACCTTCCACAGACACACACACACAGGCGTGCACACGCTCCGGCAAACGTGCACGTGCATTCGCAACGATGTCAGTCAAGGTTGACTAGCTTTTGGCATAACAACAACTTTGGACAAGACAGCATCATTAGAACAGAAGAGCTGCATAATGTATGCTCTTACAGACTGAGGGTTCTGACTTCCTGTCGGCTACTGAATCAAGAGTTACCCATGTATGAAGTAATAAGGCAAATGGAGAAAAAGAGCTCAAATTGACATGGAGAATTTGTAGGAAGAGCATAAAACAAACACTGACAGAGAGAAATGTTAGAAATGAAAGATTAAAAGTTGTAAACAAACACTGGGAAGGAAAAGAGAAAAAGTTGGATAAATGAGTGAATAAAGTGAAGTAAGGAGAAAAGAAAGTGTTTTAATTAGTGACCCGGGAGAGTCTGAGTGCAGACACACAGAGAAGAGAACAACGGAGCGAAGGAGGAGAAGAGATGGATTTTAATTGGGCTCTTCTTCTCTTAGAGAAGCGAGAGGGAAGGATGAGGGGCAGAAAGTGGCTCGGGCAGAAGGTTCAGGTCCGTCAGTAGGAGTCTTTATAGAGGGGTGACAGACCGAAGGAGAGAGGAAGGGAGTGCTGGGACTCAGTGAAGAGGAACATGGGAGGGAAAGGCAGTGCAGAATGGGGGTCGAGGTGGAGCTGGTGGTGCACAGCAGATCAGTCTTAAGTTAAGTAGGCGGACAAAAGAAGGAGACCAAAGGAATAAATCGCAGGAAAAACGAGTGCGGAGAAGCGAGAGGAGGAAGAGGACTGATGAAAACAGAAATGGAGCGGACAGACATGACAGGATGCAGGAGTCTGAGACGGTCCAGCAAATTTGCAGAGTGTATTAAAGATAGATGGAGCGATGAACGGAGGAATGGCAAGAGACACTCAGAGAGAAGGGAACCGTAGCTGAAAAAAATCACCCAGACGGGCCTTAATGTTATCTAATACTGCAACTCTGACACTGAACGCGAGTGCAGCGGCTGAACATTTGTGAGTAAGATAATGGAGCAGAAAAAAAAAGAAATGAAATAGGGAAACTCTGGAGGTGAGGCTCTCCAAAGCTGCTTCCTGCTCCGCAGCAGTGGAACTGATGATCTATCATGAAGACAGGACTTCATCGATCCGGATTCTTCACCCAGGACGCAAATGCACATCCTCCAGTGATCAATACCCCCTCTGTCATTGTGTGTGTGCACAGCCATGTCCAATCACTCTATTACCTGTGAGCACTAATTACAGCAGAAAAGGTGCTTGACTTACCCTGAGGCACATAAATACAGAGGCACACAACACCCCCCCCCCCTTCCATCTCTCCCACCACCTGTGGTGCTTTTAGGATACCTCTAAAGCCGAGGAAGAATTGCTGTTGAAGTGAGTGTGTGTGCATTCAATAATAGACTCATGCTGCGTCAATATGCTGCACTCCCTGCTATAGATGTCATTCACTTCAAGCTTCCAGAAAAGCCCACTCTGAATCCTTCCTCTCTCTTTTCTTCACTCCCCCCACCACCACCTCAGATGACACACACTCATTCTCCATCTGTTGCTTTCAGTGTCTGCGCATCCTACCTGACCCCCTACCTCCCTCAAGCCTCCGCCCTCAGCCTGCACCAAACGCACGCCGGCAATTACAGAGTCGGTGCGCTGTAGCGATGTCAAACTGTCAGCCCTCTTTTCCTCCTCACTTCCTTTTCCTCCTTCTCCGGCCCTGGTAGGTTTGGGTATGCCCTAATTACACCCAGCATCCTCCCCTCCTGCCAGGCACCAAGCAGCAAGAGTGGTGACAGCAGAGGGGCATCATGGGAGCATGGTGAAGCTGTGGGTGTCAGGGAAAAAGTGCTTGAGCAGCCTATCGGTGGGAGAATCCTCTGGATGGGTCCAGCTTACTGGAATAACATCCACACAATTGTTTTCACTTGTGCACACATGTTCCGTGTCTTTAGCGGGATGGGGGGGGTTGATCGACAGCTTTCTGAGAACTGGTCCAATCTGAGAAGCTTAAAGGAAGATAATACGATGGGTTACTCATGGAGAAAAAACTAAAAAGGCAACATTTATCCACTTTATAACCAAAAAATGACTGTTATAATCCAGAACTCAACACCTCTGATGGGAGGGGGGGTCTGAGCCAGAGACCTTTGATCCTTTATTATGAGAGAATAATTAAAGTAGCAACGATCTCAGAAGTCAGCCTCGGGAATACAGAGCAGATACTCGGATGCACACAGCAGCTGCGTATCATAACACGCACCCTGAAAACACCGAGGCAAATGTAGCGCACAGAAATATCAGGGATAAAAATACCACACTACAATGAAAATGCTAATAACATGATTACATACTCATCCCAGATGACTGTATGTAGTAGTATTAATACACACCTTCCTGTATCCTAGATTCACCCCCCTCCCCCACCCACCCAGTAAAGACCTTCTGGTTCCTCTCAGTGATTGCAGGAGGGTAAAATGCTTGAGTAAAGCTCAGTTCTTCTGTGGTTAATCGCTGCAGGGTGAGCACTAACTTGGAGTACTATGCTGACTGGGCACAGCACTCGTGGTCACACTGGAAAAACTCCAGCATGACATGGTTACGGATGATGTGGTGCATCCTTAGGAACGATACAGCTGATGTGGGGGAATCTGTGACTTGTGAAATTATGTTTTAGTTTTGTATTACAGTGTAAAATGAGTGAAGATCAACACCCAAAGAAGGAATTTAAACAAGCTGACAAGCTCAATCAATAAAGCAACAATAGTGTTGACAGCAAGTATTTTTGGCGTCACTGTAGGAACAAGTCGAACCAGCATGAACAAAACCGCGTCACACAAAGACGAGTTTAGCTTTACACACACGCAAGAGTTCAACAAGCAAACGCTGATGGACTGAAGACAGCCGTGAGACAAATTACAGGACACGTGTTAGTTTAATGTGTCAAACTAGAAAATCCCTCGTAGAGCTCAGACCTCCAACAAGTACCTCAGTTCCCTCATAATGTAATTTATACTAAAAAAAATAAGAGTCTCACCTTTGTTGTATCGACACCATCAGACTCATTGACCATAACAACACTTTTAGTAATTAGACTGACACTGATTCATTATTAGTTCAGTAGTTGTTCAGTAATGGTGGTTTTTAAAGGAACATCAAATCTGTTCCACACGTCTGATTCTACAGTGTCTCGACTTTCTTTTAGTGTTTGTTGTAAGTTGAAACCATCATTTGAAAATCTGAAGGTTCAATATTTTTGTCTTTTATGGATCAAATTATCTGGAATTTTTTAACGATCCAGATTAATCCTTGATCCAGATCAAACGGATCCAGGAATCTACTCACTTCTTCTTTGGACCATTTCTGACCTTTCCTTAAAATGTAATCAAAATCCGTATCTAACTTTTTGACAGACACCTTCACACATCATCACATTCCACACACATGTCCACATATGACATGAATACAACATCTGTCTTGCCAGAAGGTTCTGGACACCAGTATGTGCTGGTTAATAGAACTGATATAGTTCCAAACATAAAGCTTTAGAGCAGATCAAACTAGACATCAGAATGGGCAATACAACATGTTAAAAAGGAGAAACTTCTCATATTTCTGAGTTTTTTGTTTTATTCAGTGTTTTTCAACATGTACTTCTGAAAAATCTCCGTTGTCCTCCTCCTACATAACAAAAGAAGAAAACTGGGCCACCCCTACCCTCTGAATGACGGTACAACATCTACAGCTAAGACCTGGGGACGAGGGGGGCTGAGATCTGGCCTCAATAGGTTTCAGGCTTCTTACTTGGGATGTTTATGTGCTAAGTCCCATTACCCAATGCAGGTATGATCACAGAACTAAGAAGGAACCTAATATGACCACATTTTTCCTCATTAGTCAGAAACAGGAAGTGTCATTGGGGGCAGGTGTATTAATCCAGACTTTCCTGGGAACAGAATCCTTTTACTTTCAGAACTAACTGATGGAAAGTAAAAACTTACAACTAAAAGAGCCTAAAGACAGCTGAGAAAGAAAGAGGTTGACTAAAGAGAGAAGAGAGTTTCCTTCAGGTCTTCCTCTCACTCCACAGGCTTTCCCGTGTTCAGAGAGAAAAGACGAGAGGAATCAGAGGAAAAACAGATTCATTTGCTCCGAACTTCTTCAAGCCTGGAACCCTTTTTGTTCATCGTTTCCTCTCTTCTGCTGAGTTTCTCTCCACATGGATGAAAAACAGAGCACAATCAGAACAACCCCCCTGTTCACCTAACTGTGCCCCCCCCACATGTCCACACAAAGCTACGCTGTGTCCAGAGCCCAGACTCCAGTGTTGTGTCTATCATGATTCTTACTCCCCTCAATGCACATAAACAAGGATGTCACCCCCCATCTATGACCATCTGTGGCCCCCCCACCATCTCGCCATCCCAGCTGGCTCGAAAAATCCTTTTTGTAAGCTTCCTTCGAGTCTGCAGAATCCACCTCTTTAGGCTCAAACTGTGGCCAAAGACCCCATCAACACCTCATCAGGGAGAGGAAGGGGGACTCAGGGGGAGAAAGATGTTGTGGTTATCTTCTCTTTCCTGTTTTGCATGTGTGTGTATCAGTGTTTGTGTTTAAATGTGTGTGTTTGCATCCTCCAAGGTCAGCAGGATGAGAATGTCTTTCATATCTGTGACTCTTAAGCTTCACACATGCATGGTATGTGAACTCTGTAACGTTTCCCCCTCTGATTCCCTCCGTTTTGTTTCCTTCCCGCCTATCGTGAAACTTTTGTATTTATTATGGGGCTTCTAGCACACAATCACACACAATGCTTAAATGTTGGCCAATATGGGTGTGGATTTAGAAATGTCACCTTAATGAAGTGACTGCTTGCACTTCTCTTTTCCTGCAGGCTCAATAAAAAAAAGACCAGAGGGCACAAGCCATTCAACCCACCAGCCACTTAAACTGCAGATCAGCAGGCTGCTCTCATCCCCATCAATCCACAGACACAGATAAAACCCACAGATATACAAACGCACCTGCTGCTTCAGGCCTAAAGGATTCTCAGTCTAAACTAAAGACAGACCCTATTTTCTGCCTGTTACAGCAAACGTCCGCTCACTGCGTGTATGTGTGTGGATTCTGTGGAACTCAGCAGCACAACAGGATGTGTAGTTACGGCCAGCGGAGCTGAGGAGAATTGCTCGATTGAGGCCCACGCGACCGACCTGTATGGAAACCAATGCATCTGAACCATGTTGATATGGCTGCAGGTCTGCAGAAACCAGCTTTCCTTCATGTGGCGGCGCGCTCTCATTCATAGTCACGACTCGTCCTGTGTGGTCTGGTTGAATCCAAAAATAAGCTTTCCAATAACTTTTCTTGGAGGTATGAAATTACTGTCCACAACATAAAGCAAAATGACCAGACTGCAGTGCTGTAGACCTTTTTTTATTTCCTCCTTTTGAGACGAAGGACTTTCTGGTGAAACGTTGCTTTACTTTGCCCACCAGCGCTGCTGCAGCAGCTAAAAAATTCACACAATAAAGAGTTTCGAAGACTGACGGGGAAAGTGTGTGGGGATGAAAAGAACACGCACGAGTCAAAGTGGGGTGCACGTACAGGAAGAGGTGTACGAGGGGGTAAATAAGGTCAGACGTGCCGTTACCAGGACAACCTACAATCCTGAGCTGGGATTGGTGCCAACCAGCCAACGCCCCACCCATCCATCTTTTTCCTGAATCTGTCTATAGTACAGCTTAAACCTCAGAGTAATGAGTGCTCTCCATGTTTCAGCGGTCTAAACGGAGCTGCAGGGTAAATACAGGTACCAGGCTCGGATACGTAAAGTTGAATAAAGCTCCGGTACATCGACACTCAGGCAGTGACAGACTGAAGGTAGAAGATGGAGAGAGGGGAGGAGGCTACTGTGACAATTATGATAGGTAGCTACAAAAAACTGGAATTCAAACTATTTTTAACATTCATCAAACGGCACAGCTGCACGGCGGCGGACGTGACGGTAACGTGATCGTTTAGATCAGTTTACGAAGACGATCTTTAAAAACCGTTAGCCTCAGAAGAAAGTAGAAACACTGAATAAAAGCCAATCAAAGGATTAAAGCTTCTACTGTTATTAATGAGTGACTGTTTCTGCATCTAAATGTAGAACTATATGCATCACAGGTTGCGTAGACACACCTGGTCCAGTTAAACTAAAATGATCCCACTTCTGAAAATTTGAATACAAATTTTGGTGAAATTTTAACTAATGTGGTTGTTGATCATTCAAATTGTTTCTAAATCTGAAACAATGTGATAATCAGCAGAATAGAATTCTGTTTTTACTTGGAGTTTTACTTCAGTAGCTTGAAGGAGAAAAAAATAGCCTTTTGCATTTATGCAAACCAGGTACGATTGACCATTCTTTTATTTAAAAAGGAACAACGGTCCCTGATTGAGACGAGCTCTACAGTCTATTATGTAAATGTTTCAGCTTTAGTGGTACAGGCATGTTTCTGGCAGGAAGAATATATAAACTACCAGAACCAGATAAACAAGAAAACAAGAGTACAACAAAAACACATCAAACAAACAAATAATTACATGATCACACGTTAAACTAAAGAGACATGAGGTTATTTCATAACCCCCCCCCCCTTGAAAAAATGCTGAAAGGAGCTGGTGAAATACTAAATCAAGATTTATTATTGGAACTGTGACCAAGTGGATTTGGAGCCTGAACTGAACTTTTCTCTGCAGAGTTTTAAATTTGGGTCAAATATTGCAGCAAACTCAGTCTGAATAATGCTGTTGTACTCTTTCCATCAAACTTTGGGGGTTTTCTTGGGGGGGGGACTGACGTCTTATTGAAACTGTGTCAAACTCTGGTCCTTGAGGGCCACCGTCCTACATGTTTTCGATGTTTCTCTGCTTTAAACACTCCTGACCTGACTAAGTGGGTGATTAATATGAAAAACATGCTGAACAGATAATTCAGCCATTGACTCAGGGAAACACCTCGAACATGCAGGATGAGGCTCCTTAAAGTCCAGCACTGGACACCACTGTTATAAGGGAATCCTATTAGTATTAGGTGTCAAAGTAACAGCGGAACACTGTACGAGAACAAGACGAGCTGAGGTTCTCGTTCCACATGTCAACGAAGGTAGTGCAATAAAGTCTGGACTCCTGCTTCTCAGACCAGAAGTTTCTCTGGGTTGTAATTTGAACATAAAACTTTATCTTCTACACGTCTTATTTAACCACATTAAACTCTCCTTATCTGTGGCCCAGGTCTTTCAGCCCACCTGTGAAAGTGGGTTAAGGAGGATGTGCAAACAAAACCCACTTCAAACTCACAGACACACACCTACACGGTTACAATCACTACACTGAAAAGGGCACTAGCAAAGTAAATACACTCAGTTAATAAATCAGATCTGGCTTTGAAAATCCATCCCTTCTAAAAGTAGGTCACCCTTCTGATACGTGTACAACATTTCTATCCCTCTGCTTGTGACGTGAAGGTCAGTGCTGGACAGGCAGCAGGGACAACGTTGTTGTTTTTTAATATCAAGTCAGTATTACCGTCTTGCGGGTTGTTAGAGGAGGAATGGCTGGTTGGTGGGCTTCAGTTTGTCAGTCAGATCCACACACAGTTTGAACATGTCTAAAGAAACACGCTGTAATACATCCAACCAGGCTGGATGATTTTAACTGAGGGAAGGAGAGGACAGAGAAGAAGATCGGAGAGGTAGTAGCTGCTTTCAGAGTCTGAGTCCTGGTCAACTTACTTAAGAACTTCTATTCCTGCTTTCAACCCCCGACCATCTACCACAAATTTCCTTTCCTTTTCCAGTCAGTGTGCCTACACCTTACCACTCTCTCTCCTTCCTCCTTCGTGCTCGTCTCCCTCCCTGCTTCTTCCTCTCTGTTTATCTAAGCACTTTCACGGTCACTGCTTTGGAATCCCAAGAGCCTAAACTGCCCCCTTCCCTCTCAACCCCACCCCCCCCAGCCGATCCATGCTTCTCTCTGGCTTTCCATCTTTCTCCGTCACATCGGTTAAGATTCATATCACTTCTGTGTGTCGAGGCTGTAGACGGTCCACTTTATTCCCCCCCGAGGCTTCCAGCTTTGTCCTGTTCTAGTCACGCAGAGCTACTCGCTCAGACCAGCCCCCCCCCTTTAGTGCACGATCAGAAGAAAGAAAACGTTAATGTTTGTATTCTTTAATAAAAGCAATTTTGCAGTCGGTAAAGTTTAGCTAGAGTAAGGATATCGATTCTGCATGGCTTAGTATGTGTTTTTATTATGATGTCACTAAACTGCACAGTGTGCCTCAAAGCTGCTGACTTTCCTAGAAAGTCCAGTAACACGGATAAAAGGTTCAGACACAATGAGGAGGGAAGGGGAGAGGATTTAAGAGAGGAAAGGAAGGAAGTGGTGAGGGTCATGAGGAAAGGTGCAGACAGGATTAACTGATTAATTTGGGATTAAAGATGACTGGTTGGTGCTTTAACTAATGACCCCAGTAAATTATTAAGATTAACAGACAGGAGGTCAGGAATGAGAGCAAGTCTTTACTTAAAAAAAAAAAATCACCTTAAATCTGATAAAAATCCAAGATAAAATCCAGACAGGGTGAAAAATGTGTCAAACGATAGATCCAATTGTTTCAGTAACATCAGGAATTTATTCATTGATGTTTTAGCACGACTGAACTATGAAATCAAACTATTTCCCTTTGCAAAAACTCTAACAGAGCGTTCATCCCAAATGACATCTCTAACAGATCGGTTTGAGTTTAAATGAGACTTTTACAGGAAACAAAGTTTCTGCTTCAGCAGATCATCAGCACATTCTTATCCTTCTAGTTTTAACGTCGTCACATCGAGCCGCCCGTGAGGCAATAAGTGAGAACACAATTCTGCTCATAAGCAAATCCAGGAGAAAAAAAAATATGATCAGTGGTGGATTTTACCTCCACACATTTGTCACCACCATCATAAACACCGTGTGCTCCGGTGTTTTGAGAGGTGCGTTGCATATGAGAAAGTCCATTTTCAACTGAACAGAGGCGCAATGAGATTCATGAGTTCTCCTGCTACAAGGCCACAGATGGAGGTCTGAGACGGAGCCATTTCTCTGCTTCCTTCCACACGAAAAGAAAAAAAAAAACAACCTCAGTCGTTCGTAGTGATTTTACATGAATATACTTTAAACAGTGACAGCAAATGATTCATCTAAAGGAATCTGTTCCATGAAAATGCAGCATAAATGGCTTCACGTTGCATTTAAACAGACAGTTATGAGCCTGTTGTTTTGCCTGGTTTTAATGTTTCAAGCTTGTAGAAGTGAATAAACGTGAAAGGGCGTTGTTTACATTAAAAATCTTGAATTCTTCAAGAGATAAAAGTCTAAATGGAGGAATAAAATCTGCTAACAGAGAAAATCAGATGAGTGTCAGTGCTTTGGATCTCCTGGATGGAAAAAAAAAGTAAACGACAGCATGAAACACAAAAGATCTTCCTCGTGTCTGAGAATCCGGGATGTTTAAAGGAGCGTTAGAATTTGTCCGTTTGTGAACGAGACTGTGATGCAGGAGGCAGCGAGCGCTGTCAGCTCTAAATGAAGTGAGATTCTTCCTCAGGTCGTCCCCAGAGTCTGAGCAGCCACGTGTGTTTGCAGGCAGAGCGATGGCGCTGCTGGTAGTACGGGCAGGTCTACAACACCTGTACACAAACCTGCGTCACAGCCCGTGTGTGTAGCCCCCCCCCCCCCCCCCCCCCCCCCCCCCCCCCCCCCCCCCCC
>SSNP01000055.1:1335899-1383027 GCA_006937955.1 Pachypanchax playfairii
AAAAAAAAAAAAAAAAAAAAAAAAAAAAAAAAAAAAAAAAAAAAAAAAAAAAACAGCCTTTGTGCAAAAAGTACAAGCTGCTTTTTTATTGTTTAAGCATTTTTCCATTTTCTTCAGGGAGAGCAGGACTAGAATAAAACTCACATTAATTGAGGATTATTTCCTTTTCTTTTTAATTCCTTTTTTCAGCTCTATAGTTGGATCATATTATTCTTATTGCTACTATAATCAGTCTCATTTTTATTATGACACATGAAACCCCTTTCAAGTGATTTTTATGACACTTTGTGAGCAGTTAAACCCATGAAGATGATTTATTAGATCTTTATTTTATATCTTGAGACATTCTGCGACTCTGAATCCAACAAATCACCCACAGAGATGTTAACTTTAGTACTTCTGTTTCATATTTGTGAGTCTTTCAGCTTCTTCTTCATAAAACCAGCGTCTGACTGGGCTGCAGCTGTTTGTGGCAAATTTATAAGCAGAGTTTACGAGAAAGTTTCCTAAATGCCCTGAAAATGTTTCTAAATTTTCCCCAGAAGCTGCAGGGTATCGCTCTGGTGGTTTTTGAAGATTCCGCATGACAAATTTTCTCTCTGCTAAACAGTCACATGAGTTGTTTTGGGTGTCTGAAATCCTTCTCAGTTTAGCTGTGAGACAACTTTGGGACGGGTTAGAGACCTGCGACATCAAGTTGTGACTGATTAGAGACCAAACAGAGAATCTGGCGCTCCGAGCACAACAAAAATGCAAATAAGGTGCAGATAAACTGTAAAAAAACAAAGATACTTTGCATGAATGTAACACGTATATATTTTAATGTCTCCATCAGTGACTAACTTCAGGTTTATAGAGGCCACTTCATACAAATTTCAGGACTTTGTAGTTATTTCTTAAGTATTAACCTGTAATATGAAACATTTTATATCTAAAAAACGTCAGGAAACACTGATTAACAGACCTTTCAATCTGTCTGCGTTAAAATTCGGGTGGTTCCGTCAGGCTTCGTCAGCAGCTCGTTCATATTCATTATTCGGATTTGCTGGACTCAGATTGGCTAACAAACTAGCCTATGAGAGCAAAGAATACTGTTTCCTGCCCCGCTGCGCATGGCAACGTCAGACGTTCTCTCTTCCTGTTTGCTACATCTTATGCTAACAGCTTTTAGCCAGCAGCATGCTAGGCATGGTTTCAACTGCAGGAGCTGATGAATACTAATGAACAAAGGAGTTGTGACGAAACAAATACAGGCTGTTCGAACTCGGGTGTTATCGCCATCTGCGTAGTTTGAGAGATTAAAACTGAAAGAGAAGTTGTTGACCTGTTTTCACACCCACTATGAAGGTAAGAACACCTGTGGAGCTAAAATATTCAACAGAAACCTCAGAAAAACCGTTTTTAATGGAAGGGCCTCTTTAAGAGAAGCATCATCAGCTGATTCATGATGACAACGAAGCAGCGATTTCTTCAGGATTTCCCAGAAACATCAAAAAGTTTTAAAGACAAGAGTCGGAATAAACTCGTCTGATCTGTGAACTGTGAGCACAGAAATGTGTTTTTAAGATGATTCCTCTTCCAGACGTTAATCAGTGGGGGTGGGACGGCAAACGCGTCCGTGCTGCAGCCTTTTGCTCCGCCTGAGTCAATACTAATTCAATTTCTGTCTGAGGGAATTCCCAGGATGCATTTTGGTGGGATTTCTGTGCAGAGTGAGAAGCATTGTGGAATGTTGTATCAACATCAACGTGTGTGTTTGTGTGTGAGAAATCCTACAACATGTTCAGTCCAAAACAACCGTTGTATTGTTTTACCTCGCCCCCCCCACACCAGTTTAACGATGTGCTGAACCGTAATTAAACAGTTTGTTTGAAACCCGTAACAATGACATCTCATTGTGAGATGAATGATTGAACCGTCACCTCCTCAGCCACCAGAACCAAACCTTCACACGGCACTGCCGCCATTTTGAGCCCGAGTCAGGCGGCTGCACCTGATTTCATTTCACAGCTGTTCCACCTCACTGTGAGACACATTCACACAATGCAACTTATTACAGCTTAATGCGCCCTAATATTGATGTATATGTGTACACAGAAACAGGACGGCGTGGAGAGAGAAATTGGGAAGACGACGGGTTCCATATGCAGTCTGCTGATAATGCGAGAAGCCGACGATAATATCTGGGTGTTAAATTGGCATCGATTGACTAAATATCCTGACCAGGAGGAGAGGAGCGGCCGTCCCTTTCATGCCTCGACAGCGTGTCTGCTCCGACGGCTCCGTGCCGCACTGTGACGGACTATCTGATCCATTTTAATACAGACATCCTCACCGCTAGGCCTCCACACAGAACCTCATTTCCAACACAGTGTGCCCGACTCTTCCTCTGCAAGGGTATCTCTGCTTTGGCTTCAGGTGCAAAGATTATTTTCTGTTGTGCAATGATTTTTTTTTATGTATTCTGAAGGTATAATATATCACAAAAACAGCAAAATAGAGGATTATGGCTTCCACACTGATACAACTTAAACGTGTTCCTGTAAATAAATCTTTTCTGCATGAGCTACATTAGAAGAAAAAAAAAACAAGCATCCAAAGGCATTAAACCACCTTTTCCACGAACACTTTATTCACACCTACAATCAGCAAACAGGCGGAAACTAAACAATGAGCCATTTAGACGAGAGGCCGGCGCAGCGGTTGTTAAAATGTTCCACTGGCCAGAAAAGAGGATTTTCCCAATTAAAACCACTTTCACAGCTGGCTATAAGTGGAAGAAAAGTTTTAAAACTATCATTTTATTTTAAAAAAACACAAAGAATGTGAAGAATTCATACCTGCAGTGTTTTAAGCTTCTGGGTTTTGTTGTCACAGATGTTAGGATATTATCACAGCAACATCTATTTTCCTTCCCGTTTACTCAAACCAGCACACACACCTCAGACACAGCCATTGTATCACTGAAATCAACTTCAGCCAACAACAATGGCACCAAATGTCAATTTCAGCCTTTACAAAACACTTGAAAATCACTTCACTGCATTGTTTCCTGACAGAGACGAAGCAGCTCGGGAGATAATACACTCAAAACCACTAACAAACCCGCCGAAAGACGGATAAAATACTACAAATGTACTCGCAGATGTACACAGATCGCATCGCAGCAGTTAGCGAGACAATGGAAAGAGTCAGAGAGAGACACTGATACAGCTACATGACAGATGAGCAGAGGAGGAGGAGGACGGAGAGGAGGAGGGAGGGGGGTGAGAAATCGCTTTGTTAGCAGGACAGGGAATAAAGTGTAATTACCTCACTGTGGGTTGGTTGATTATAGTTCAGCCAGGTTCTCAATGTTAATCATTTACCAGAGGGAGACAGAGATTAGTCCAGACAACAGAGAGGAGAGACAGTGTGAGGAATGTTTTCATTTGCATATAAACATGTTACAGAGGAGCGCCGGGTTCACAGAAGAAGAAATAATAAGGAAACTGAAGTATTTTGCTCTCCGTCACAAGACAAGATTACAAACACAGTTTACTTTCACTTCACTGCGTTGCTTAAAGCTGTACATATCAGTCTGTGTGAAGGTGTGGTCTGTGATTTACTTTGGTATTTCAAGCAGATTATTCACGAGTACACAGAAAGAAATGACGCAGATGAGATTACGCAGTAGAGTTATGTGGGCTGCTTCAACAACAACAAAAGAAAAACACAAACTGATACAATCTTTTTCCTCCTCGTGCGAGTCGAGCTCGAAGTTTGTCAGAGGGACGGGAGACAGAAAGACAAGTGGTCACTTAAAAGGAGGAGGGTTCAGATCTTATGAAGTGTATTTTTGTAGAACAGTTTATATTTTACCTGGTGGCACTTTGAACAACCTCAGTTAAGAGAAACAGAGATCAGCTCCGTTTGGACTGACAAGCTTTGTGGAGGTCAGCAACCCCGGTCAGACTAGACCAAAGTAGATCTTCCTCTCTCCTTTTTACATTGAAGATTATATGTTTTTATTGAATTTTAGAATTATTTTAAAAGTTTTTAACAAAGTACCAAGTTCAGCTAATCATTGCAGTTGCTCTTAAAGCAGCTGTTTGTTCCTCCAGACCGTCTCCATGTTGAACATGTTTAATACCTTCAGAAGAAGAAATAACTTCTTCTCTCATGTAAATAATCAGATTTTATTTGTATAAACAGGTTTCAAACACCAGTCAGACATGTATGATGGACAATGCTGCTTCTCGTGTCTGTGCTATATCTAACAATGTTTATTTATCTTTACAGACGTCTGTGTATAATTACAAAAATTAAAGTGAACCGAAGCCGAATTCCTCGTGTCCGTGACAAACTGGGTCAATTAAAGGTTCTGATCCTGAAATCAGATCCTTTAAAGTGGGTGGAAAGTTCATTAAAGTTCAGGTGGACTTTTAAACAGCCTCTGAAGAAAGATCAACTCTGACCAGACTGACGTGCTAACAGCTAGTCCAACCAGCTAATGGCTGCCTGAGGCCAAGGACTATGTGGATTGCTATCCTCTGAAAATAACTAGAATTTAACGCAAACATTATTATACAAACCTTTACATTACAGCAAGTTTCACAAAACACTTTTTTACTGAAATATTATGATATCCTAGCCAGAAGTGCTACAGCTACCAGCTGCTTTCACAGCGGCACAAAACACCAGAACTCTGTTTATCAAACAGGGTTAATGAATCACTATATAGAATATTTAAGATTAAAGCTATACTCCATTAAACGTGTCGTAAGATGGTTAGCCCATCAATCCAGTCAGAACTAATCTGTTTTTCCAAACTGAGCTCGTTCAAACAGCTATCACCAACATGTAAGACATTAAAGGTCCATTCCAATGAAAATCATGTTTTTCGTGTTGTTAACATGTTCTTGTGGAATTTTTCTGATCAAAATTTCATTTCTGTATTCAAATCACTCTGAATCGGTAGCAGACACAAATATGCATCTGAAAAAGACTGGATTTGTGATGTAGAACATCCACTGGGCGGGCCACAAGCTCCTGCTCTGTTAGCTGTAAGCTAGCGGTACAGCTAACAGCAACAATTACACCCACAGCACAGAGACGAATTGCTAATAAATTTTTTCTGCTATGCAGAAACTACATTATAGAAAATGACACAGGTTTTGTGATTTGGGGTAAAAAAAAACAATTTAAAGAGTACTGACACTTTAGCTCAAAAGATGATCAGAGTGGGTCTTTAATTGTTAAACTTTCTTAAAAAAAACTCCACTTAAAGAAGATCTGTACTCTTTAAGGTTTGCGTCTAAATTTGCAAAGTTTACATTTATTTTACTGTCACTGTAAATGTTAGAAAAGTTTATATTACGTTAAAGTTTTCCTAAAAACAAAAGATACAGCTGAGCAAAAGAATCTAAAAACTCAAGTATAAACTGTGATAGATTAGCGAGCACATCCTCCTGCAGTCGGAAGGGAAGCAGTCACACTAGTGAAAACCCAAATACCAAAGAATGATTCAGAGGATAAGAGTGTAGCTGATTTCAGGTTCAGGTATAGGTGACATTTATTCTTGTTACAGATGTATGAGAAGCTCATATCCAGGTGAGAATGGCTTCTTTCAACTCATCTCCTCCTGCAGTCATTGGACGTAGAAAGTTTTGTTGCTCTGACTAAACTTCCTTATAGATTCCTGAGTGGATTTATGAGGATAAATGTAGCAGCAAAAGGCGACGCAGCTGCATCAGAAAACAGGCTGGTCAAAGTACTTTGGAGCCAAACACACGAGAATAAAACAGCTTGAACTTCCTGCTTGGAGGTGCGTTTTCAGCACACACACATTCAGAACTGTAGTTATATAATTTTACCGACCTTTAACTGCTCCAGCAAGTATAACATAATTCCTCATCTAATAAGGAAGTGTTGCTCTGAAGGAGACACGGTCGTAAAGCTGCGAGCAATCGTAAACTTTGTTCATAAAAATCATAAAAGAGGCCGATCATTCGAGACCCAGAGAAGGAGAGAAAGCAGGGGATCAGATCCCACGACGTCCACCTCTGACCCTGCAGTCGGTTCATCACCTTCAACTCAACGCTCCATTTTTCAATCTGCAGGGGTGCGAAATGTGTATCTGTTCAAGTGTTTCACATCTTGGTCTCTGCTTCATTAAAACAATAAATCTGGACGTGGAAGGAGAGGCGACAGGCAGCGACACTAAAGAGTCTGTCTTTTAGCTACAACCTGAAACCATGACGTCATTTCTCAGTTTCTTTTTTTTCTCTTCCAGTCCAAAGTTTTTGGAAACTTGTGAGGACTCCGAATCAAGCAGAAAGAGCCAAATCTGTGACAAAAACGTGTTGATAAATCAGCTGAAGAAGCTCACGCCCAGCAGATTCCAGTCACATTTATGCCAAGACTAAAAATGAAAAACCTAGTTTCATATTTATCATCTTGTGTTCTCCATCCGCTCCCGAGGGAAATAAAGGGCTCATACGTCTGCAGCCTCCCTCTAATCGGATAATATTTGGGAAAATATTTACTATAAACGTTAACGGAGACGCAGACTCAAACGTTCAGACCACAAAACTGAAAGTTTCCAAAATACTGAAAGAAAATTGTCTGACGTGTGTTTGAAGTGACTGATGCCATTGCTGAGAAGTACGTGCAGCTAAATGTGGGGTGATGATGGTGTGCAGTCTGAAGAGGACAACAGACCCACGACACCCCCGTCTGTCTGTCCACTTCTGTCTCTCCTCCGTGAGGCTGCGTTTACAAGCCTCGGGACGACCCGGCCCGCTGGCAGGAGGCTGATAGAAAATATGGTTTGGGAAAACGAGTGAAGCTCAACTAATCACAGAGCCAATAACAGTCACGAGGCAAAGGGGAGTTGTGAGGGAGGTGTGTGTGTGTCTGAGCGAAGAAGAGCAGGATGTAACGAGAAAGCTAATGAAGAGAAGGAGGACAGGAGAGAGAGAGAGTCTGGGGGATTCGGGACATCACTGTTCCTCTGATAGCCCTGTGATTGGGTTCCGTTGCTGATGAGAGTGATTCTCCACCACGGTGGGTTCTCCTTCTGCCTCAGTGGGTTCTACCTCCACTGCAGTGGGGGGGGGTTTCCCCTCCATCGTGATGCTGATTGTACAGCTCTGCTACAGGCGGTGATCATTCATCCCTAGAATCTCCTGGGAGCATGAAGGTGCTTCCTAATCCTCACAGATCTTTTTTCCCAAACCACATCTCAGTTGGATCCCATTACGGTTCTGTGTTTGCCTCCCCTGGATAACTGGAGGGTGGGGGTGAGCCCTGAGAGCTCTGAGCCCTGCAGGCCTGACAGAAGAGCCTTCAGGAAACTGATAACGTTCTGGGATCACACAGTTTTTGTTCAACCACAAATCAAATGTATGAGAGAATGTCTAGGAGAATTTGGTCTTGAGGGCAGCGAGAGTCTCTAAATAAGCAGTTAGGCAAAAGGCGGATGTGTTTCTGGGACCGGCTGTTTGTTTCCCATCTCAAACCCTCAATTAGGCTGCCAGGCACACCTGGAGGAGCAGGTGAGCCCCAATCACCCTGTTACACCAACATCATCCCATTACTGCATTAACACACAGAAGAACTGAAGACTCCAGCAGTGTGATGCACGCGGGCGTTAATCCCAGGTAAAGTAAACCCTTTATCAGTAAACAGCATGATAACAGACAGGTGAAACTGATGATGGGGGAGGTGTGACCAGGTAACTATGAGCGGAGCATTCAGAGCTCATCCCGGTCTGTTTGTTTACACTTTAACTAATCACACCTGCTCCTCTTTAATTAAGCTCACGAGGACGCGATTTAGCGCATAGCTGAGATTCTTTAAACAACCCCGAGGCTGACTCACGCGCCAGGAGTTCAGACTGTTGCGCAACAGCGTTGTGGAGCAAGTTTCAACTGGCTGAGTTTGTTCTTCTCACGCGGGGCCCGGAGACTCGAACCCGCGCGTGGACCCCTCACACCTAGCCGCTCGTTGAGTTTTCTCACCTCGTGTTCGTGGAGTTCCAGTAAACGACGTGTCTTTTAGCCACAGATGTTGTGATGATGCTGAGGAGGAGGCAAAGTGCGGGTGTCCAGGTGGCCGCGGCTCCTGGTGTCAGGCAGCAGCGGCGCATACCGGCCACGTGACTTCAGGTAAGAGAGGTCTGGCAGAAGTAATGGACCGTCCCCCTTCCCCCCCCTGAGGTTTCACCAGGTCGCACCTCCACGCGCTCTGCTGCTGCGGTCTGACATCATGAAACACCTGAGTGAAGAGATTTGAAGTCGCTCTGAAGGAAACTTGGAACAGTCACCGGCCGACAGGTGGACGGTGCGCGAGTCCAGAAGCTCGTGAGAGTTTCTTCGCTGTCCGCATGTCAGTTTAAAGCACAACTAGAACCTGAGTTTAACGGCCGGAGGGCGGTTCGGACCTGCCAGCTGAGTTTTGGCAGCAACAAGCTGCGGAGCTCAGGCTGGGCGGATACACCGATCAGAGGGGCGGGGTCGTGGAAACTTCTGACCAATCAGGGGACATGGGTGCGGTTATACTGGAGTATAGAATTAAATCCTTGTGAGGTGCGCCGACTGGTGTGTGGGTCCAAACTATGACAGTTCAAATACCTTAAAAAAGAAGCGAAATCACTTGGTTGTACCTGCTTCCTGAAATGAGCAGATGGATTGTGGGAACTGGATTCAGGCCTGTTATCCTCTAATTACATCTGTCACCTCTGTTTATGTTGTATATGTTCATGTCTTCTATTTATACCATTTTCTCAGCAGTTGTTCTTATTGTTCCCTGTGGTCTCTCTGTAAACCTCCAGCCATGTTATCTCTAGTGTTCATTTGATGTTTTTTATTTTTTATCCAACCTCAGATGTGACGTTGGTCTGTACAGGAAGAACCACAGCACACACCTGGTCTTCCGAGTGTCTCTTCAGACTCATTATGTTTTTGAAACTGGACTGGTGTAACGCTGCCTCTCACTCAATGACTGCCGGAGATACACACCAGCCCCCCCTCCTCCACTGTGACCCTGAACAGGAACAAGCAGGTGAATCTGTCCCTTCACTCTCTGGACACTCGGCATGACCTTGACTGATTTCTGTGAGACACATGTTTAATTTCTGTGTGACAGGTTGAGGAGGATTAGGGCTTGTGTGTGTGTTTTGATAGGGACTGATTCTCCAGTGTAGCAGCAGTGATCACTGCGTGTCCGTGAGCTAAAGCCACTGGTGGTCCTCTCTAATTATCTGATTGTAAAATGTATGTGAGATGACTAACCCTGCTCTTCCTCCAGCGCCATCACTCATCAGGACAAAGTTACACTGAAAGCTTCGTGTTAGCTGCTGCGACTGCACGTTTCAGTTCTTTCCTCTCTGCAGGACCTCTTCTTCTTCTTTGTCATCCTTTTTTTTGGTCTTTTTATTTTGTGTGTGTGTGTAGCTCATGGTGTTTTCACTTGAGTGTGTATGTGTGCCACATGGACTCATTAGCTTACTTCCTGGAGGTCCTGATCATTAATTTCCCATGATGCTTTAGTGCTCCTGTGTGGCTAATTCGTCCCGGGTGAGTTTGCGCTCCTTCAGCAAACATGGAGTGGCCTACAGAGGAGTATTTCTGTCCGAGCGTCTCCCCCCTCCATCATTTTGATTGATCTATACGACCAGAGGCTGCCTTACAAATTTTTTAACAGCGGTACAAAAAAATTACTTGGAAGATTTGTTTTATTCTCCCCGTCTTCCTCTAAAACTACTTCCTAACTCTCACTTTATAGTGAGAATAAAATCAGTTAAAGTGTTCCAGCAGGTATGAAGAGACCAGATTTCCTGACTGAATTCAATTAGATGGGAGAGAAATTAAGTTTTCATTAACCTCACGGGACAGTTGCTTCAAATCTAAACTTCGGATGGTGTAAATTACAAGCCTTTCCACAGCTGATGAGTTTAGTTTGAACAGAGATCTCTGCAGCAACTTGAGATCTTTATGTTTACGCCCTCGAATCTTCTACCTTTTCATTTCTTTTCATCCCATGTCGGTCTATTCATCATTATCAGCAGTAGGTCCAAAATATTTTCACTCGGTCTCTATCCATCATCCATCCTCATCTTTTCTCTCATTGATCTTCTCATTACTGGTCAAATATGTTGTTTTTTTGTTTTTTTTACCACTGTCCTCTGGCACAGTGTATTCCGGAAATCTACTGATCCAAGGAGCTTCTGAGATTTCCAAAAATTAAATGTTAAGTTAAATATTAATATAATTTTTTTTTAAAATGGTGTTAGTTCTGCTATTTTTTTTTTAAGGATGTAACTCTTTTTTTATTTTTTTTTTAGTGTCTGCGAGAGGGTTTTTTTTTTTTTTTTCAAGCACAATGTGAAACCTTTCCAGAGAGATTTCCTCACATCAGCTGTTATAAGATCTGGAGTTGAATTTAGGTGTCCGTCCATCGCCAGCCTCCTCCTGCAGCTCATCTGAAGGGACTCTGTTTTTAGACCAGCTGTAAGATATAATCACTCTAGCTCAGGGGTGTCCAACTCCAGGCCTCGAGGGCCACTATCCTGCACATTTTAGATGTTCCCCTGTTTCACCACACCTGCTGCAGATGAACAGGTCGTTAACAGGCTTCTATAGGACTTGCTGAGAGGTTGCAGATTTGAATCAGGTGTGGTGAAACAGGGGAACATCTAAAATGTGCAGGATAGTGGCCCTCTAGGCCTGGAGTTGCCCACCCCTGCTCTAGTCAGTCCTGGATCTGCATTGAGGCCTCCTCCTGATCAGAAAGACCACCCAAGAAAGGTGTCCACATCAGATCCTTAGCAGAGGTCCAGATGACCTCAACCAGCTCTTTTCAATGCAGAGGAGCAGCTGTCTTCCCCATGCTCCCCCCTCTCTCCCTGAGGGTGAGTCTAGACACTCTGAGGAGGAACTTCCTGTCAGCTGTTTTCTTGTCTTTCAGTCACTACCCACAGCCTATAAGTGATGATCAATAGATAAATTGACAGCTTTGACTTTTGACTCAGCTCTCTCCTCACCACGACACATCAGTACATCTGCATCAATGCAGATACCACCCCATCCACCTACCACCCTCCCACTCTGCTCCACTCTCACTTGTAAAAATGAACCCGAGGTACTTGAACACCTCCAGCTGGGGCAGTGACTCATTCCCAACCTAGAGTTTTATAATCCACTGTTTTCAAATAGAGGACCATGACCTTTGATTTGGAGGCGCTGATCTTCATCCCAGCTGCTTTACGCTCATGTGCTCTCAACCATCCGAGAGCCTATTAGAGGTCCAGGCTCAGTGAGACCACATCAGGACCTCAACATCTGCTAAAAGCAGAGAAGCAATCTGAAGCCCTGCATCACTGTTATCTTATATACCAATTAGGTTCTTTGAAGGTTTAAAAAACTTTCAGACAGGACTGTAATTAGATCAACCTTTTAGGTTTAAACTGTGTTAAACCAGGCAGTGTGAGATTTAAGAAAATAATATTGATTATAAAAACCAACGTTAGTTATTGAAACAGGAAGACTTTGGTTTTAAACATATTTATATTGTGCTTCTTCAAGTGAAACATCATATACACCTCTTAAAGGTGCATAAATGGTGACGTATAGAGACCCAATCAACTGGTTACACATTTAAGTTGGTTTTAAAGACCACCAGCTGTTTTCTTAATGGAAATGATATTAAATCCCTCAAACAGTTTCTGTATCCTGATTCAGACTTTTCAAAGGCTGTAGATTAGAATACATCAAACAGCTTCACTAGATACATAATGTAAAGGTGTCAATTACTGAGGTCATGTGACCTTATACAAGTATGTATTTAAAAATAAACTTATACATTTATATCAAGTCCAAAATGACCAACTTCATGGACAGAGACACACTGTGAGGCAAGAGTTGATATACAGTATATTATCATACAAAATATTTTTTTTGTAAAATCCAGCACTTCAAAAGTTATTTCGTTTATTTTTGTGAAAAAATTACATTTACACAATTTAGAAAGTCGTTAAAAATATGTATCTTTGAGGATACATTGCTCAGATAGTGGTAAATAACAGGAATAGATGCTTTTAAATTTATTATTTTAGTCTTTTATTCTTTAGATGTACTATAATAAGTTTTATTTTACTCTCAAATATGCATTATGATTAATTCCCCATATCTATTCTATGTGTTTAGGAAAGTTCTGTACCATTTCTTTGGGCTGAAAGAGAGAGTAATGGTTTAAGTTCTGCTGCTTGGTGGCTCATCAGATGCAGAGGAGGATGAAGATGAGGATGAAGAGGAAAACAGATTGTTCGTAGAGGTCAGTCAGTCAGCAGGATAACAGCAGCAGCAGTTTCACTGGCAATTTTACTGCCACCAGGATAAAAAACACAACTGTAAATTTAAAGAGTCATTTTAGACCAGATATATTCTTGAAATGATTTTTTAAAATGTGTTTCAAGCACTAATTACTCATCTGCACATCAGTGGTGTCAGAAAAAGACTTTAAAAAAACAAACTCACGGAGGTCGTCTTCAAATGTTCACTACAGCTCTGAAATTTTCCCAACCTGCCCTGAAAAGGCAGCAAACGTTCAAAGTAGTCGCCGTGGGAGACATTCGTCTTTGTGTATTTCATCATATTGCTGTTGTGCTTGTACATGTTTGGAACGTGGGTGAGGAGTTTTGCCACTTTGGGTGTGTAGTGTGTGGTTAGAAAAAGCTGTGCTGACACATTCACCTTACCTAGCCTTGAAAACACTAGGTAGGGTTGGACTATAGGGACAGAAATGTTCTGTTGACCATAAGCAGCAGCTGTATTAAAATACAACGAACAAAAGATGATAAGGTTGAATCCCGGTGAGTGTTATCAGTTTATTCATGTTACTCTAATGATGAGTTATGAAGAGGCTAGTGTTGTGTCCAGGGTGTCACTCCGCCTCTCACCCTCTGATAAGGCACCAGCTCTCCGTGACCCTCAACAGGAACGAGCGGGTATCGAAAAACACTGACTGACTAATAGGAAGGGTTTTTGACACAAGAACAGTTTGGGTTACTTAATTTGACTGGGTGGTTAATGCAGACTAAACTGCTTGTTTGGGGTGGAATAACCTGGAATAAGTGCTGACCAGAAAAGCGATGCAGCAGGCGGGACAGGAGGCTGGGCAGCAGGCGGGACGCGAGGCAGTGGGCAGGACAGGAGGCTGGGCAGGAGGCGAGGCAGCGGGCGGGACAGGAGGCTGGGCAGCAGGCGGGGCAGGAGGCTGGGCAGGAGGCGAGGCAGCGGGCGGGACAGGAGGCTGGGCAGCAGGCTGGACAGCGGGCGGGACAGGAGGCTGGGCAGCAGGCTGGGCAGTGGGCGGGACAGGAGGCTGGGCAGGAGGCGGGACAGGAGGCTGGCCAGCAGGCAGGACAGGAGGCTGGGCAGCAGGCTGGGCAGCGGGCGGGACAGGAGGCTGGGCAGCAGGCTGGGCAGCGGGCGGGACAGGAGGCTGGGCAGGAGGCGGGACAGGAGGCTGGGCAGCAGGCAGGACAGGAGGCAGGACAGCAAGTGGGCCAGCAGGCTGGGCAGCGGGCGGGACAGGAGGCTGGGCAGCAGGCTGGGCAGCGGGCGGGACAGGAGGCTGGGCAGCAGGCTGGGCAGCAGGCGGGACAGGAGGCTGGCCAGCAGGCTGGGCAGCGGGCGGGACAGGAGGCTGGGCAGCAGGCTGGGCAGCAGGCGGGACAGGAGGCTGGGCAGCAGGCTGGGCAGCGGGCGGGACAGGAGGCTGGGCAGGAGGCGGGACAGGAGGCTGGCCAGCAGGCAGGACAGGAGGCTGGGCAGCGGGCAGGACAGGAGGCTGGGCAGCAGGCTGGGCAGCGGGCGGGACAGGAGGCTGGGCAGCAGGTTGGGCAGCGGGCGGGACAGGAGGCTGGGCAGGAGGCGGGACAGGAGGCGGGGCAGCAGGCGGGGCAGGAGGCGGGACAGGAGGCGGGGCAGCAGGCGGGGCAGGAGGCTGGGCAGCAGGCTGGACAGCGGGCGGGACAGGAGGCTGGGCAGCAGGCTGGGCAGCAGGCGGGACAGGAGGCTGGGCAGGAGGCGGGACAGGAGGCTGGCCAGCAGGCAGGACAGGAGGCTGGGCAGCAGGCGGGGCAGGAGGCGGGGCAGGAGGCGGGACAGGAGGCTGGGCAGGAGGCGGGACAGGAGGCTGGGCAGCAGGCTGGGCAGCGGGCGGGGCAGGAGGCTGGGCAGCAGGCTGGGCAGCGGGCGGGACAGGAGGCTGGGCAGGAGGCGGGACAGGAGGCTGGGCAGCAGGCAGGACAGGAGGCAGGACAGCAAGTGGGCCAGCAGGCTGGGCAGCGGGCGGGACAGGAGGCTGGGCAGGAGGCGGGACAGGAGGCTGGGCAGGAGGCGGGACAGGAGGCTGGGCAGCAGGCTGGGCAGCGGGCGGGACAGGAGGCTGGGCAGGAGGCGGGGCAGCGGGCGGGACAGGAGGCTGGGCAGGAGGCGGGACAGGAGGCTGGGCAGGAGGCGGGACAGGAGGCGGGGCAGGAGGCGGGACAGGAGGCTGGGCAGCAGGCAGGACAGGAGGCTGGGCAGCGGGCGGGACAGGAGGCTGGGCAGCAGGCGGAGCAGGAGGCGAGGCAGCGGGCGGGACAGGAGGCTGGGCAGCAGGCGGGGCAGGAGGCTGGGCAGGAGGCGGACAGGAGGCAGGACAGCAAGTGGGCCAGCAGGCTGGGCAGCGGGCGGGACAGGAGGCTGGGCAGCAGGCGGGACGCGAGGCAGTGGGCAGGACAGGAGGCTGGGCAGGAGGCGAGGCAGCGGGCGGGACAGGAGGCTGGGCAGCAGGCTGGGCAGCAGGCGGGACAGGAGGCTGGGCAGGAGGCGGGACAGGAGGCTGGGCAGGAGGCGGGACAGGAGGCTGGGCAGCAGGCTGGGCAGCGGGCGGGACAGGAGGCTGGGCAGCAGGTTGGGCAGCAGGCGGGACAGGAGGCTGGGCAGGAGGCGGGACAGGAGGCTGGGCAGGAGGCGGGGCAGGAGGCGGGGCAGCAGGCGGGGCAGGAGGCGGGGCAGGAGGCTGGGCAGCAGGCTGGGCAGGGGGCGGGACAGGAGGCTGGGCAGCAGGCTGGGCAGCGGGCGGGACAGGAGGCTGGGCAGCAGGCTGGGCAGGGGGCGGGACAGGAGGCTGGGCAGCAGGCGGGACAGGAGGCTGGGCAGGAGGCGGGACAGGAGGCTGGGCAGCAGGCTGGGCAGCGGGCGGGACAGGAGGCTGGGCAGCAGGCTGGGCAGCGGGCGGGACAGGAGGCTGGGCAGCAGGCTGGGCAGCGGGCGGGACAGGAGGCTGGGCAGGAGGCGGGACAGGAGGCTGGGCAGCAGGCAGGACAGGAGGCAGGACAGCAGGCTGGGCAGCAGGCGGGACAGGAGGCTGGGCAGCAGGCTGGGCAGCGGGCGGGACAGGAGGCTGGGCAGCAGGCTGGGCAGCAGGCGGGCAGGAGGCGGGGCAGGAGGCGGGGCAGCAGGCGGGGCAGGAGGCTGGGCAGCAGGCTGGGCAGTGGGCAGGACAGGAGGCTGGGCAGGAGGCGAGGCAGCGGGCGGGACAGGAGGCTGGGCAGCAGGCGGAGCAGGAGGCGAGGCAGCGGGCGGGACAGGAGGCTGGGCAGCAGGCGGGGCAGCGGGCGGGACAGGAGGCTGGGCAGCAGGCTGGGCAGCGGGCGGGACAGGAGGCTGGGCAGGAGGCGGGACAGGAGGCTGGGCAGGAGGCGGGACAGGAGGCTGGGCAGCAGGCGGGACAGCGGGCGGGACAGGAGGCTGGGCAGCAGGCGAGGCAGCGGGCGGGACAGGAGGCTGGGCAGCAGGCTGGGCAGCGGGCGGGACAGGAGGCTGGGCAGCAGGCGGGACAGGAGGCGGGGCAGGAGGCGGGACAGGAGGCTGGGCAGCAGGCGGGGCAGGAGGCGGGGCAGGAGGCGGGGCAGGAGGCGGGGCAGCGGGCGGGACAGGAGGCTGGGCAGCAGGCGGGGCAGCGGGCGGGACAGGAGGCTGGGCAGGAGGCGGGGCAGGAGGCGGGACAGGAGGCTGGCCAGCAGGCTGGGCAGTGGGCGGGACAGGAGGCTGGGCAGGAGGCGGGACAGGAGGCTGGCCAGCAGGCAGGACAGGAGGCTGGGCAGCAGGCTGGGCAGCGGGCGGGGCAGGAGGCTGGGCAGGAGGCGAGGCAGCGGGCGGGACAGGAGGCTGGGCAGCAGGCGGAGCAGGAGGCGAGGCAGCGGGCGGGACAGGAGGCTGGGCAGCAGGCGGGACAGCAGGCTGGGCAGCAGGCTGGGCAGCAGGCGGGACAGGAGGCTGGGCAGCAGGCTGGGCAGCGGGCGGGACAGGAGGCTGGGCAGCAGGCGGGACGCGAGGCAGTGGGCAGGACAGGAGGCTGGGCAGGAGGCGAGGCAGCGGGCGGGACAGGAGGCTGGGCAGCAGGCTGGGCAGGAGGCGGGGCAGGAGGCTGGGCAGGAGGCGGGACAGGAGGCTGGCCAGCAGGCTGGGCAGCGGGCGGGACAGGAGGCTGGGCAGCAGGCTGGGCAGCAGGCGGGACAGGAGGCTGGGCAGGAGGCGAGGCAGCGGGCGGGACAGGAGGCTGGGCAGCAGGTTGGGCAGCGGGCGGGACAGGAGGCGGGGCAGCAGGCTGGGCAGCAGGCGGGACAGGAGGCTGGGCAGCAGGCGGGGCAGCGGGCGGGACAGGAGGCTGGGCAGGAGGCGAGGCAGCGGGCGGGACAGGAGGCTGGGCAGCAGGCTGGGCAGCGGGCGGGACAGGAGGCTGGGCAGCAGGCTGGGCAGCGGGCGGGACAGGAGGCTGGGCAGCAGGCGGAGCAGGAGGCGAGGCAGCGGGCGGGACAGGAGGCTGGGCAGCAGGCGGGGCAGGAGGCTGGGCAGGAGGCGGGACAGGAGGCGGGGCAGCAGGCTGGGCAGCAGGCGGGACAGGAGGCTGGGCAGCAGGCGGGACAGGAGGCTGGGCAGCAGGCTGGACAGCGGGCGGGACAGGAGGCTGGGCAGGAGGCGAGGCAGCGGGCGGGACAGGAGGCGGGGCAGCGGGCGGGGCAGGAGGCTGGGCAGGAGGCGAGGCAGCGGGCGGGACAGGAGGCTGGGCAGCAGGCTGGGCAGCGGGCGGGACAGGAGGCTGGGCAGCAGGTTGGGCAGCGGGCGGGACAGGAGGCTGGGCAGGAGGCGGGACAGGAGGCTGGGCAGCAGGCAGGACAGGAGGCAGGACAGCAAGTGGGACAGGAGGAGGGGCAGGGGGCGGGGCAGGAGGTGGCGCAAGAGGCGGGACAGGAGGTGGAGCAAGAGGCGGGGCAGCAAGCTATCCAATATGTTACTTTGTAAGCAAAGCAAATGCAACAGTACTGAAATATCTTGGTGTAGAATGAGAGATGTGTTGCTATGCTGAGCGAGGTATTCCTCACATTTCACTTCCTCTCTTTGTTTCTCTGAGAAGTATTTTTGCATTTATGAATGAAAAACACCAGGATTCACATACTAAATACCAAGACCTGGGTTTCCTGGTTTTTATACCCTTGCTGAGATTCACGTTTAAAACTTCTGCTTTAGATGACCTGCTCCTGCAGGTTCTTATATTGTGTTTCAGCTTACTTTCTTCTGTTGAGTCGTGTTCACAGATTGTGACATAAATGACTGCTGAAACGTATTTCTGTGAGTTATACATATGAAATTAAAACATTTTCTTGTTTTGTATCTTCTGTTTTGCCCCCCTCCCCACCAGTTTCTTTACACAGTGGCGTCAGGAGCCTGTTAATCCTGTTATCTCTGCAAACACAGACTCAAATCAACTCCACAAAGGTGTAATCAGCTACCTACCACACATAATGCAGCTGTGAACACACTACTCATCCTGATTTATCTGGCTCTGCTTTCACACACACACACACACACACACACACACACACACACAGGAACTGGCCCCATTCTTCATCTTCTCTACTGTCCTGCTATTTTAGGTCTTTCACTCCTTTAATCAGTCTGTGTGTTTCATCCACATCTCAGTCCATCACTTGACATGCATATCGGTGTTTTCCCCAATAAGTTCCTCACTCTGCCAACTCCACATCTTCCCCTTACAACCATAAACCATTAAAAAAAAGCTGTTGTTTTTTCTCTTTAAAGAGTTATTATTGTTTAACAGCTGAAAAACGAAAGATGGATGAAAATATCTCATAATGAGATCATGCAAACTTTTTGCAGATTGGTTTCAAACCCAAGACCTTCATGCTGCAAGGCAACCAGCTGCTCTACTGTGCAGCCCTGGTTGAGTTATTCACAACAAAGAGCTAACAGGTCACACAAGACTTTGTAATATTATGTAGGATTACGCTTCAATTTACTTTTAACATCTGTTTCAAACAGCTACAGATATATCTCCATAATAAGATGATCTTAGTTTGAATCTCTGGAGTGAAAGGCTGCTGATGACGTCAACAACTTTTCCTTTCATTTTTTAACCATTTTGTTCTCTTCCTTTTCCATTACCTTTCTTCTACAGACCTATGCCACTTAGTCGCAACTGTGCCACTTTAACAGGGTTGCCACTTTGCTTGTGTGTATTTTTTCCTCCTCACCTTCTCCTTTTGTTAGTACAGCGTGTGCAGCTCTTTTCTTGTATGTACCTCGACTCTGCCGCTGCGTCTCACTTCCATAATTACAGCTCTGGACTCAAGCAGTGATGGTAAATGCTTTTCTATTCCCTTCTCTCCATCACTCTCCATCTCTACCTTTTTCTCACCAAGCAAATTACATCTTGGTTACTATAGAGACGTGTTTATTGAATGCTTTTCTTACCACTCTTTCTTACTTCCCTTCAGGCCCCTGTCACTTTTTTTCTCCACTTTCTTTCTTCCTCAACTCCACCTGCTTTCCTCTGTATTTAATCGTTTCTTGCACTCTCATGTATCGACGGCCATTTCTGTTTCTTCTTCTCGCTGTCTGGAGAGCATCTTTAGCATCTTTGGTGACTAATAGTTGCTATTTGTAAAGAAAGGATGAGAACTAGAAGTGTTGGATAGATTTTCAATGGAGTCTTTGCAGCCATTGTTGCTGCCAGGACTGCATGTAAGCAGATAAAGAGGCAAAGTCTCGTATTGTACGGATTTGAGATGTGCTATCCATTACTATTGACTTTATAAGTGGCCCCTGATGAATACAACACTCCGAGATCTGAACAACTGTGGTTCTCAACGCACTTTTCTCTGTTTCACTTATTCCTCTGATGAAGCTGAAGAATCTGGTCGGCTTGTACATCAAACTGTTATGTCCAGGCTGAAATAAGAGGTCACACAGTGACAGCTGACCCGATTTAAAACCAGTGAAGTCTGTGATTTACAGCAAAAAACTCTGTCTAGTTTTTCATGAATCTGGACGATCAGTAAAACACAAAAACACATTTTCACTTTTGAATGCTTGAAGTCTTGTTCTCCTGTGATGTGCAACAGATTCCCAAATGTGAAATTCTTTAAAATGGACTATATTTGTATCCATTTAATTAGTTGTGAGTCTGATTGTTTTGACAGAAATTGACCTGCTTGATTTTTAAACTGCCCTTAAATGGTACAGTACACCAAAACGGAATCAACTGAATTTACAATGAGTTAATATTTTAAATATGAACTATTAATTCTTAACTTTTTTCATAAATTGCTTAGAAATTACTTTTGTTGTGAGTTTTCAGTATATACAAAACTGATGTAGTAAAAAGTTTGTTTTCCGAATCAGAGGATGAAACATGGCCTGACTTTCACAAAAACGTTGCAAATGAAATCTTTAAAAAATATATTCTATGTAATACTATTGTGGGGGGGTTGTATGTATACACTACTGGTCAAAAGTTTTTGACACAACTTCTCATTTATTTGAAACTCACACTAGAGACGTGTGGTCAGGGGAGGCAGATGAAGCAGAGCCACTCCTGATAACTAAACATGAAATAAATATTAACATTAGTCCACTGATCTGCTTTTTAAATGTGTATTTTCTGTCATTTAAAATATTTTTTTAAAAGTATAAATCACTTAATTTGGGGATTTCCCAATCAAATAAGACAGAAACCAGAAGAGCAACAACGAGCCTCTGAAAGTACGATCACACACAGACTCGATTCTGTGACTCGTGCCTGTTTCTGTTTCTCAGCATGTCGTCAATATAAATTTTACAGAAAGTTTTGTTCTACTCCACAAATTTACAGTCTGTGTGAAGTCTTTTTTTGTAGGTATGTGGCACAATTGTTATTTCAGATGGATTAAAACTGCAGAAACAAGTCATGAGGTGAGGCAGAGTAGCGTCTGCCTCACCTGTAGGGGGCGGACATGTGCTAGCAGGTACTTGTTGCTGCAGGTGAGGCAGACGCTACTCTGCCTCACCTGTAGGGGGCGGACATGCGCTAGCAGGTACTTGTTGCTGCAGGTGAGGCAGACGCTACTCTGCCTCACCTGTAGGGGGCGGACATGCGCTAGCAGGTACTTGTTGCTGCAGGTGAGGCAGATGCTACTCTGCCTCACCTGTAGGGGGCGGACATGCGCTAGCAGGTACTTGTTGCTGCAGGTGAGGCAGACGCTACTCTGCCTCACCTGTAGGGGGCGGACATGTGCTAGCAGGTACTTGTTGCTGCCACCCTTCTCAGAGAAGCAGCTGATGCTCAAACATTACGAGTCAATAATCATGCTGTATGTTCTTACATTTGTAAATCCGATTGTAAAGAAACCTCCCCACACATCATGTATCGTGACAATTTTACTGCACATAACAGTGAACTATCATTCTGGAATCTCTTGAATCTTCCTGACGATAAAACACTTGGAAGATTGCTTCAATGTTGGCACCTTGTGTTGTGAAAGAAAACTATGATCTTTGTAAAATACCAAAACAGCGCGATTTTGAAGTACTGTAATGTGAATCGATTTCAAACAGTTCATGGCACCGCAGGTGTTTTCAGAACTGATATTTTGATAGAAGAACGCTGTTAAACCAAGTGAGATTATCTTCTTGTAGGTTGTGACAGTGTGTGAGCTCACACACCTTGACCTGTTTAGTTTTTATCCTCATTCACACCAATATTTCTGCTGTAAAATGTCTTTAGTTATAAAGACATTCGCTGAGCAGAACTAAGAGCTATCCTCTTTGTCCCACCCATCTTCCTCCTTTTTATAATGTTTTAGATTTTTAGTAAATCAGACTGAAAGCACCTGCCTGTTCTCTTGCTGCCAGTTCCCTCCTGGGAGTCTTCATCCTCACAGCAGTCGACCTTTGAACCCAACACCTCGATTCATCCAGCTGGTTCCTGTCCCATGCTGCTCCTCTCTGCTCCTCCTCTCCATCCCAGATGGATTGTGAAGGTTCTGTAGTGAAATTCACTCTGGGAGAGTGGAACAGTTTGATATTTTACAGCGGAGGTTGTGTCTTAATCTATTTACAGCCAGCTCTTGTTAGTTTTTGTAATATTTAACTTCTTATTCCTAAAAGTATATTCCCTATAGATGTATAATAGAGTAAAAACAGGTGGCTCGAACTGACAGAGGAGATCTGTACTTTAAATACTTAATTTAGATATTTGTACAGTAAACACAGCATTAGAGATCTCTAAGCTGAGAAACCAAGTGGCTGTTTTGGTCTAATTTTAACCGTGTGTATCAGCTTTCTTCTTCCTGTTTCACTGTGGTTTGTCGTCTTCTCTCTTCATTAAAGCTGCACGCCAAATGTTTTACGGTTTGTGTCCTTGTGTGTATGTGTGCAGACTGATGGTTGGTGTGTGTGTTTTTTGTGGGCAGTGGGGATTTGGCAGACATGCTTATGTGGTAGGAACTAAAAGCAAGTTAATTGTTCCCAAAGGAAACATTAAAACAGGCTTTACTACTTAATATTAGGAAGCTGATGGGAAAAAATACTGAATTTCTTTTTTGTTTTATTCCATGTCAATTACTTTTTCTCTGATTTTACATCCTTTATCTGTGGATTATAAATGCAGAAACTGTGTATGTGCGTGTGCATTGTATGAAATTGTCTTGTTTCTACTGTTTGTTATTTTATCACTGGACAAAATGTTTGACAGGTTTTAAAACAGAAATCCATGTTTCCCAATAGCTTCACTTGATGTGCTGTAATTAACTCTGCATACAATTTCACTTAATTGCTCTTTAAGGAGACATGCTGTAAAAAACAAACAGTGGGCTCATGATTTACTGGCAGTGGAGACACTGCAGACGTGAATCCACTGATAGAGACACTTTTACCAAACAAACTTTGTACTTTTATTGTCAACATCATCACCACTTCCTGCTTACGGCATGAATATTTCAGTGTTTTTGTTGCTTGTCTGTATTGCAGATTGACATAAAGTGAACACAGCAACATACTGTGGGGGTTAAATTTAAACAAAACCTGTGCCCCCTAGTGGCTGGCTGCAGTACATTTTTTAAGTCCCGCCCCCTCTATGTAGATGAATGGGACATTTTTCCAATAAAAAACAAAAAATACAAGTCAGATGATTTACATAGTTTGTACCTGTTGATTTTGAATATTTTTTCTGTTTAGTTTGATGCTTAATACACTAGGATTGTGTGCAGGTGAGTAGATTGGACCTTCTTGTGCAGAGGCTTTAGCTAAAAAATCATGGCTTTGCTTTAGTTCAACACAAGACACATAATTCATCTTTAAATATACTATTTGGTCTGAACTCAGTTTTATCAAGCAGAGAAAAAGATGGTTACTCTATACTTTACATGAATCTATTGAAAAAATGATCTAAAGGTTTGCAGGTTCCACCTGTAGATGGCGATAGAGTTGATCTTAAGGACACATTAAAACACAAAGAACATCGTTAGCTAAAACAATTGTAGCTTGTTTTTCTGTGTAACATGTTCATTCAGTTCTCACTGTCTTTGTAATTTTTTAATTTTTTTAAATTTTATTTATTTATTTATAAAGCGGCAGTTCATGACAAAGTAATTTCAAGGCACTTCACAGAGAAATCAACCAATTAATAATAAAACACTTCCTATCTAAGGAACCAGCCGATTGGGCTGAATTGTTATTTCAGCACAATCCCCCATCCTGAGCAGCACGATTGGCGACAGTGGAAAGGAACGACTCCCTTTTAACAGGAAGAAACCTCTAGCAGAACCCGGCTCAGGATGGGCGGCCTTCTGCCTCAGCCGACTGGGGTCTGAGCTGACAGGAAAGAGACACAGACAAACACCAATCAAAGTAATCAAAGTGATATAAAAAGTTGAATTGTTTTCTTGGTTTCTTGCACACAAAGTAATATTGGGCATAAATTAAGTAGGTGGTTGGTAAAGTTGTTCTGTAGCTTTGTACCCTCATCACTTAGGGGCGTGTCTAAAAGAAATCTTTGTTGGGGGGCCAGGTAGGGGCACAGATTTCAACAAGGGTGGCACATCTAAATGGCCCATAACCTTAAAAAATTTGTTTTTACAAAATTATAGACTGTTTCTCATAACTTAAGTGGCTCCCATAAACCAAAATTAAATCAAAATCTGTCTAAGCACAATATCAGTGATACACTTCCGGAAATTATTTTCTTAGATTAATCTAAAAGTATTGATTAAATTGGAATGTCACAATTTCAGGGGGCACCTGGGGTGACCACTCTGATTGGAAGGGTGGCCCGTGCCCCCCTTGGGTCACCCCATGGACACACCACTGTTACCACTCTGTACAGTTCATACACTGTAGCTATCGTTTGTTACCAGTGGGATGTAAAACATTAACATTTGCACCAATAAACTTACCATACATTAAACACAAGTAAATACAAATATTAAGATTCATATCTTCACACGGATTATGTTTGTATTTACGCATTTCTGCATTTTATGGCAAGGTATTAGTTTGAATTCAGCATTTCCAGACTAATTAATATTTATTTGTTTGTTTGTTTGTTTATTTTTATGACACAACATGAAGTCAGACATTTCGCTGCCAACAAGGGAATGAAAGGATCCACTGTTTCTGTTTGCTCCCTCTATTATTATGAGGTGAGAAAAACTGCCAAAACTACAACTTGATAGTTGTCTGAATGATTATTTATCAGAAATGTCTTTAGATACATCAGAAACTATTAAAAAATATCCCATTTAATAACGCATTAATTGTGAGAGTGAAACCAAATAAACCAAAACAGAGATGTTGTGTTTACAGGTTTATTTCTATTAACTCCTGTTACACTGGCTGGTGGTTTGTGATTTGAATTATTAATTGCTAGTTATTGTCTTATTGCTGGAGGATGTGGATTCTCAGTCTGCCTGCTGTGCAGCTTCTCCCCTCATCAGAACAAGGGTGAAAGTGATATCATGTAATGATTGCCCTCCCGTTCTCGCCCCCGCTCCCTCGCTGTCTTTCAGTAAATGAGGGAAAGTGATACGGTTCTCTAATGACCAGTATGAATAATTACCATCTAAATAAAGGTTCTGTTTGGTGCTGGAAAATCTCCCTCCGTGTCTCTTGTTGTTTTTAACTTTGTGTTGGACCTTTTCTGCTCCGTCCTTGATTTCAGACCTTTTATTCCGAGCTCACAGTTCGGTCCCTTCTGCATCACCGATATTCTGCATTTTGTTTTTTTTTTTGTTCCGTACATCAAACCAGAAGGTCCATTTTGGTGCAGTTGTCAGTTTTCACATCCTCAGTCCATTACAGCTGTTGGGTGTGTGTGTGCATGTACAGTGTGTGTTATTTCTCTCCACAGATCAGAGAGGAGCTCAAATTGACATCATTTCAACCGCACGTTTAGCTTTTATATCCTCAGTCCGAGTGAACGGTGAGGGGAACCGGAAGACATGAAAGAGTGGAAGAGTGCTGGAGAGATAAAAGGAAGAAAAAAAATGTCGCTGTCTGTCTGCACATTTGTTTTGTGCTTACTAAAGTTCTTCTTCTAGCCCGTTCTCCCTCTCTTTTCGTTGAGGTGAGGAGGAGCTGAGTTATTAAAACGCCAACCTTTCCAACAAGAGGCAATAAATCAAACTAAATATCCAAGGGAGGGAGGAAGAAGAGAGATGGAAAAGAGGAGTGAGGGAGATCATGGAAATGAAAAATTGGGAATGTGTATGTCAAGAGAAAGTGGGTGTAGGGGTGATGAGCGCAACGAAGAAGGAAGGTAAATTGATGTAGGGGAGGAGAAAAACGAGAGTCTCATCCTGCTGGTGGGATGTCTGACCTCGCCTCATCCACTCTGATTACGGATAGACAGGTCAACCAATCAGGGTTAATACAGCATCAGTGTAAATCAGACAGCTGCTGAGGGACGTCTTTTAAAGCAGCGATGCTAATGCTAAAAGCTACTTCCAGGTAAATCTGTTGATAAATGAGAGATAAAATCAAAGAATCAAAGCGAGAGGTTAAAATGGTCTAAACCAACAGATAGAAGTATATACAAGTACTTCAGTTTAACTTTACAAAACAAAACTTTTCTTAAAGAGGCCGTTTCATACAAATTTCATGACTTTGTGGTTATTTCTTAAGTATTAACCAGTAATATGAAACATTTTATATCTAAAAAACGTCAGGAAACACTGATTAACAGACCTTTAAATCTGTCTGCATTAAAATTCAGCTGGTTTTGGCTCCTTCCGTCAGGCTGCTTCGTCAGCAGCTCGTTCATATTCATTATTCAAATTTGCTGGACTCTGATTGGCTAACAAACTAGCCTATGAGAGCAAAGAGTATTGTTTCCTGCCCCGCTGTGCATGGCAACGTCAGACGTTGTGTCTTCCTGTTTGCTACGTCTTATGCTACAGCTTTTAGCCAGCAGCATGCTAGGCGTGGTTTCAACTGTTGAACTGGGATGAAGTCTCATCAACTTCAACTTATTTTTCCTTTATTAAAAGTCTTTTATTTTCTTTAATTCTCAAGTGTCCTAGTCCTCCCTGCACCAGCCCCCCCTCCTCCTCACAACAGCTTCAATGAATTAGTATGTAAAGATGCAATTTTCCTGATTGGTTTATTCTGAGTATCACATTTATTTAGTTTAATCACACAAAGCTTTTATTTTAATTCCTGTAATGAATTAAATAAGTTTGACATTAAACATTAATAAACTTAAATAAATTAATCACATCATACTGCAGGATATTTTGATACTAATGAAGAGGGTTATGGCACAAACACCTCGTTCAGAGAGAAACTCCAAAATGTTTCAGACTCTCTGCTAACAGACTCGCCCTCCTCTACATCCGGCTGGTTTAAATTCTGATCATCTTCTGATCACACAGTAACACCCCAAAAATCAATCCAAACATCTGTTTTTGTATCAGATGTGGACAGAAGGATGCTGTCTCAGAAATATGGGACAAACTTTGTTAGACATTGATTCAAAATGGAATACATGATTTATAGATGGTTCTAAGGTTTTTAAGGGCACTTCCAGAGGGAATGTCAAAATATTTCTTTAATCTAAAGTTTATAGAAGTTTAAACGTTTATAAAATAAATCTTGCATAAATTCTTAAAGGCCTAAAGTTTTAGTTTCATTCAAATTAGCTGTTAGCTGTGTTGCTATTTTCTGTATAGATTCAGTAAAAATGCTGGAAAAACCGCAGCCTGACCTGAAAGAAGCACCTAACAAGAGCACAACTTCTGGCCATCGCATTATGTCACATACGTAATGTGTTAAAAATCTCAAGTTTTATGCATTGAATGACACAACTGACACTTTTTATACAATCTCACACCCCTACATCTGCTTTCAAATTCCCTGGAAAACAAATTTACAACTAATGACATTGGGATTTAAAGGGGCCCTGTCATAAAAAATTTTAAAAAATCTGAGTTTTATGTTGAATATTTTAGCGCCACAGGTGTTCTTGGTTTTGTAGAGGGTGTGAAAATTGCACAATAACTTCTCTTTCTGTTTTGTTTTTTTCACTTCAATGAGGCAGGCCAGTTTCAAAATCCTATCATTGTGACATCATAGGGATTTTGCTCATTAATATTCATCAGCTCGTGCAGTTGAGACCACACCTACAAAGTTAGCTCAGCTGTTCAGTAGCAAACATGGCAGACAGTCAGCGTTGTTGTGGTACTACTCCAGCCGGATTTACACAGTGTACATACTGAAAAATCCAGATTTGCTGGACAAATTACTTCAGTTTATGTTTGAAGAGACTCCCAGAACTTATACTTAACTCAGCAGCGGGGTCTGAGGAGGGTTCTGCTGTTCTGTATGGATTCTTGATAAAATACCATGGTCTTATCTGCAGGCACCTCCCACTCGTAATTGACCTTTCGCTGAGCCCTGCCCCCTTAGTTACTGTTGCTACGCCCACTAACCCATCCAGTGAAGCTAGATCTTGTTGGAGGAAATCAGCAAGCTTTCAGTGGGATCGCGTTGGTAAATTGGTAAATTTATGTTTGTGTGGGCTGCACATGTCCTGGTTGAACATCCAACAAACAGGAATAACCGTGCTTTCAGTGATTTTTGGTTTCACAAGAAATGCGCTTTTGTGGACCTTTTCTTCAGACAGTGACTTTATTTGGAGCAATACCTCCACGATATACTCCAGATCGACACAGGAGGGGCTTACAGTATGCAGTGGAGGGATATATTCAGAATAAAAAGATGTAATGAAGGAGATACGACTGCTAGCAAGGCTAATGTGTACACCGGCCGGTCTGAAGCTAAATCTCGGAGGTAGGTTTTCTGTTCATAAAATGCTTCATAAAAGATAAAAACAATATTATTTAAAGTTGCTTGTTGGGGCGCTATATGTTAGACTTTGTTGTAAACTGATGAAAAATAAAGTGAGAGACACTATGTCAACACAACACAACAACAGCCGACAACAACAGCAGCTAACGTTAGCTCACATGTTAACTAATGTTGGCTAAAGCTAAAGGGCTCGTTAAACTTAATTTAGAGAATAGGTTACGTTCTGGCAATGATATCCATGGTAATCATAACTTTGGTCTGATTTGTGTTCTTGCCTCCAGTTAGTAGATCTAGATAACACGGTAAGTAGTTAGCTGTTAGCCTTACCTTTGAGCAGATGCATTAATGCTTCGTAATGTCCCGACACATTTAACTGAAGTGGGGGCCGTCCACCCTTCTTTATCCATTGTAAGCACCGCTCACGTTGTGTTTTCAGCTTTGGGAATGGAAAGAACAAAACTCCTCCAGATAATCTCTCAGGATATCCAGTGTCCGATTTACAAATAACATGGGGCTGTCCTGGTTGGAGTCAGTGTTTGCCGGAACTACTCGCATAGTAACGGTTGCTATGATTTGGGATTGGACAATAGCCATTTTTGGGGAGGGGCTGGCGAAAGGTCAATTCCTGTCCAGAGGGGAGTTGGTCTCGAAATCCTGGCTCAAACTGACGCTGCAAATGTTGAACAGGGAAGAGTAGAACAATGAGATTTGAGGTCAGTCATGACAAAATTAAAAACCAAAAGTGACAAAAGTCTTTGTTATTAATAATTTGTCTGGAGACTGTGTTATATTTGTGGTAACAGCAGAACTCACAGTGCAAACGCGACTTTCTCTCGACTGTATGTAAGATGACTGTTGCTGTTCAAACCAGGTGAATCCAGAGTCTCTTTAAATAGTTTAACATTCACAGATTAAATTTATCTGAATTTGACATCCTCTTTTTTTGTATGTTTTATACAGAAATAAAAATCGCAATGATTAGCTGTAGCTGTATGTCGTAATTTATTACCTAATTTTTCTTTTTATCGCAATCTGAATCATTATGGAAAGGATGCTCTGACAGTACGAAATTATGACTATGACAGTAAAGTAAATTAGAAAGGGAAGTTTATGAGGGACATGATGGAGGAAACAGAGGACAGACGAGGTGTTCTGAGTTTGAAATTCGAGGGCTTTGATGGCAAATGTTTAAAAGATTTACATCCTGTTTTCTCCCTTATTCCATTCTGTTTGTCTTTAATCTGCATAAAATAAGAAGACTGACATCAATCACTGCTCACACACACACGAACATCACCAACATCTAAATAATGTTTCACAGACATAAAACAGAAGTCTAAAATAAAATTGGCACTTACTTGCTTGAAATCTGCAGTATAAAATCCTCACACAGGAACAAAAACACATTTTTTTCCTGAAGTCGTCAGTCTTTTTCAGTCACGTTGCAATTAAAATCTTCGGGTCACACAGCTGAACTCATCGCCTTGGGTTTGTTTGTTCAGACCGCGGGTTCTGGGTCAGAGGATGACCCTTAGAAACGGACTTGAAAGACATCATCATCATATTGCTGTGAGCAGCACGCCACAGCGAACCTAAGAAAACAAGACCATGAATAACGAAACAGGAAAAAGAGATCATTTAGAGAAAACATAGCCTCCAATTATGTTACAGCATTATTTTTACTGCCAGGTTTTGAACTTTAAACCTAAAATCACTTGTTTGTTTTCACATTTGATTTGATTTGAGTTTTACATTTCTGTTCAGTATTTAAAGTGTTTTTCTGGTCAAGCTTGATATTATTACATTTCTTTACACTGAGACATTGACTCAGTTCAGTTGTGTATTTCCAGACCACAGACGATAACTGTGCAGCGAATAATGAAATCATTTCCTGTAGGCTTCGTTTGGCCTGAGCTGGGAGACAGTTTGTGCTTCCGTGTATATTCTGTATATTTATTTGGATGGAGAACCTTCGCATCAATTATTTATCCTGTGAGCTTCTCAATCAGTCATTCAGGAATCCATCACTGTTTTCTCACCTGCGAGGATTACAGGAGATGCAGTGATGGAACACACTTTGGTTTCACAGTGAATTAGCATTCAGCATAGCCAACGCAGGTGGAGAGAGGAGACAGGTGACGCTCACGGTGCTGTTTTATTACTGGATGGTATCATAAAATCCCAGCTGATCGCTTGAAATTATTCAACCTTGAAGGTGTGGGAGGAGCACGTAAATAATAAAAATATACACTTGAAGTGCATCAAATTCTCCCAAATATGATAAAGAAATTCTACAAGCTTCCAAAACAAAAAATCTAGACTTTCAGTCACTTCTTGGGTCTTTTTTTTTTTTAACACAAAAGTGTTCTGCAAATATACAAATCAAACTATAAACAAAAGATGTAAAAATAAGAAACATCAACAAGAAACAAGAGTTCCACTTACCTGTTTTTAGAGAAAATGATGCAGCAGCTGTTTGTTACTTTTTTAAGGATTTCATTTTTTTTACATAGAGAAAAAGCAGCTGAATTATTTTGTGACTGACAGGTTGAAAAACATTGTGTACGAATGGCACATATTAATATAACAACCTGATTCTTAAAACATTGTCAAATAAGTCTGTAACGATGTTGATCTTTATAACATCTGAAAACACGAGTTTTTTTTCCTCCCACAAACCTGGAAGACACAGTTTATTTTTAGGATTTCTTAGGAACCCTGAAAAAAAACATATTTTAAAAGGAATTAGATTGATTCTTAAAATTCCAACATATGGAAAAGGAAATGGCAGAAGGTGATGGTTCAGTATCTAATCTTATTGTATATCTAATTTAATCAATGTGTATGTTACAGACTAGAAGTCCACCCGGCTTGACAGTGTTTACTCAGTTTCACCTGCTGCTAATGAAGAGTAAAAATATCTAGAATATCCAACCGGCGGTCTGATCTCAGATCAGTCTCCCACTCTAACATGTTTACTGTTGTTCTGTGTTTACTCTGTAAACTGCTGATCATTCTGTCTAATTAATACACAAGATTTTAGGATCTTAGCGAGTCCCTCTCTCCAGGTCCTCAGACCAGACCAGGGGACACCAGCACCTGGTCTCTACACACCAAAGTACCATCAAGCACCAGATTAGTAGCCCATGAACTTGTTCTAAAATAGCACAATTCACCAACAAATACATGAAGTGTAGATAAGAAAACCCTGGGTATCAAACCGATGACCCTTCGTATGGCTCAGGAGGAGCTCACAGGCCACCTGCCCGAGACATTCCCAGACAGCACTGTCTGCAGTCTGTTCTGGATCTGCTCCAGATGTCTTCTCTCAGTAGGATGTAGTTGGAAACCCCCTGAAGGAGGGAACCACGAAGCATCTTGATTATATATGTGAACCACCTCAATTCACCCCTTTAAATGAAGAAGAGCAGCAGCTCTGAGCTCCTCTCAGATGACAGAACTCCTCACCTTTACCTTTATCCATCCATCCATCCGTCCATCCGTCCGTCCGTCCGTCCGTCCGTCCGTCCGTCCATCCATCCATCCATCCATCCATCCATCCATCCATCCATCCATCCATCCATCCATCCATCCATCCATCCATCCATCCTCCGGGCCAGGTCGCGGAGGCAGCATTTTGAGCAGAGATACCCAGACCTCCCTATCCGCGCTCACCCCCTCCAGCTCAACTGGGGGGACCCCAAGGTGTTACCAGGCCAGTCGAGAGCCAGGCCACCAGCGCGACCTAGGTCTTCCAGGTGGCCTCCTCCCAGTGGGACGCGCCCGAAACACCTCAAACTATTATGATTTAATTACATTTCTTCCATGTTAATAATTCTGTTGATCTTTATGTTGTTTTCAAACCAGCAATTCAGCCTTTTTTACAGAAGCATTACGGATGTTTGTTGAGCTGTTGAGGTAGAATCCAGTAGTTTATGTTGTGGGACTCTAAAATATTTACACATAAGTGATGTTTACAGTTTTAAACTGTCAAAATCATTCATGATTAAGTATTTTTTTAGCTTCAATGTAGACTTTATTAAACTACTTTAAAATCTAGTTAAGTTATAATTTGTACTGAGGTAGAACACGGAGCCAGTTGTGTCATACCTGCATGTATTTATATATTTGAGTGTTCTGTGATCTGAAGCTGCAGGTAGAGCATCTCTGTGCTGGAAATGTTCTGGACCACTTGAATTTGACAGGCAGGTAGACAGAAACTTGTTAGCAGGCTCCAGCTGCGAATGCTCTATGACCTTTGACCTGAGTTTGGAGCTTCAAACAGTTCTGAGTCCTCGTCTCTGCGAGCTCACTCGGTCTGTGACCCTGAAGCTTGGAAATGGGGTTGTGTTCACAGGTTGAAAAACGAGGAGGAAAGAAATATTCTCACAGGAAGCTTCGAAACTAGACTGCTGAAAACCGTCGTTCAGCATTCAGGTTTCATCCTCCGCTGCTTTCGTTGAGACAGTTAATAAAGATTCACCTCAGACTGTTTTTGTTTTTGCTGGGCAGTTCTTCAATGTGGTTTCTTGTTGTTCGTGAAGTAATTCACAATTTCTAATTCCAATCCAAGTCCCTTCAAACTAAAACTCACCGCAGCTCACCAGACATGAGCCATCTGAACCATCACGCACTCGTCCTTTATAAGACTGTCATTATGGTTAAAGGTGGTGTAAAAGGGAATGTTGGCAGGAAGTTGAAGCCCCTCAAAAATCTGTTGGCAGAGTGAAACGTGTAGAACGTCATGCAGCTCACACATGACAGCACAAAAATCTTCCACTGAATCTCAAACTTTTATCATTTTCATTCATTCATTTAACATTCAACAAGTTGACCGACTGTTTGTTGTGCTGGATTACTGACGTTTGAAATCTTGACCAGCTCTGTGGATTCTGCACCTGCATTTTCTCTAAAAGGGAGAAACATCGGCAAAGACGATGCAAAGATGCAAAGACAGAAATAGAAGTCGGACATCCGAAAATGGGTTGTTAAATTTCCGAAAGAATTCCAGAAACAGGAAGAGGCATGAATCATAGCTTCATCTTCATCCACTCCATCAACATTGATTTTAAGTGGACGCAGGAACGTCAAAAATGGAACAAAAAAAGGTCGCCCCCTAGTGGCTGGCTGCATTGTAGGTTCTAGGTCCCGCCTCCTCCATGCAAACGAATGAAAACAATTCCTGAATAGAAAAATGTTAAAAGCACTTCCTGAAGACGAGAGTGAAGTCGATCTGATCCTCTGAGGGTGGGGACGAGATCGGACATGAATAATGCTGATGTACCAGAATGAATATTTTCCAGGAAGAATCAGAAAGTTGAAATCCTACGTTTTAAAAAAGAAGGAATTAGGTGAAAACATGCATCAAAGTAAAAGAAGCACAGGTTGCTGCAATTAGAACTCCAGATGTTAGACTGAACCCATTCAGTTAGTTACAGCTACTGGGATCAATGAGACAAAAACAGGGAGGGATCAGAGAGACCAGGAAAGACATAGGGGAGTCGTAAAGGAAGAAAAAAGTGGCAAAGGAGTATCCGAGAGGGCGGGGACAGGGAAGAGGAGGATCATGGGAGGAAAATATGGCTGCAAAGCAAAAGCAGAAAGCAGCAGAAAAGCGAGAGGAGGGATGGAGGGCTGGGATGATGGATGTGCTGCTCTCGTTTCGTGCCCCCTAACGAAGACTCTAATTAGTGTTTGTGTAATTCCACACTGTCTCCTCCGCCTGCTCGTCTTAATTAACTACATTCATCTTCTCCTCCCTCCATCCATCCCTTCCTCTCATCCTTCCTCCCTCTGCCCTCCTAAAATAACACACTGACTGTCTGAACCCCACCTGGACCAGACCTGCTTTTACCTGCTCGCTCTCTCTTTCCTCCAACCCCACCCTCCCTTTTTTATTCTTTTATGCAACTTCTTCTGTTTGATGTCTCACTTTCTCTCCCCCTCAGCTCACCCTCCTCTCTCTCCTGTGGGGCTGACTCTGCTCGGCTGGCGTAACCCCCCCCCATAGTGAGTCTCCAGAGCCACGTGTTGTGACAGCTCATTTAGTCACTCTGGTCATTAATTTCATCAATAGGCTCAAGAAGCAGCAACAACACTGTGAGAAATACACGACGACTCCGGGTGAGTCGTACGTTAAAGCGACTCAGAAATAAATCAAGGTGCCAAATGCCTTCAGAATTTCCCTAAATTTTGCTTTTGGTGTATCACTGAGTTTGAAGTACAAGTCATACGAGTTTGACAGGAAGTTAGAGGAGAAGGAGTGACTGAGGGGGTTCAGTGAAGTGCTTTTACAGACGGAGATGACAGGGCGGCTGATGGCTGCGCTGTATTGTTATTGTGCTGAGCAGCGGACGTGCGACTACCTGCCGCCATTTAGTTCAGCAGTCAGAAATAGCTTTCAGCTTTTCAACAGTCAGTGTGACAGAGGACTGCTGGGAGTCAGAGCCTCCACTTCACAGAAACTAAACTACACACATGTATCTGTGCACACACACACACATAGATGTAAGTATGTTGCATTTATGTACAGAGTAGAGAGCAAACACGTGTTTCAGTAAGCTGCTATTGTGTGTAAAAAAGTCTCAAGACGTACCTCATTTCTATATTTTTTGAGCCTCGCAGTCAGACTTTAAAATCTTTGAAAACATTTCTGATCAGTAGTTCTTTAGACTTTCTGAAGTGTTTGGGGAGTTCCAGCCTTTGCTGGAACCGGTGTTCTGTTGAAAAATGCTACCTGCTGAGATTTGCTACCGATTCCTTCTGCACATGTGTCGTTCCACAATCTTGACTTCAATAAACAGAGTTATTCTTTAATTTTTGGTTTTATATGTTTTTCCATATATTTTACCTATCAAAAACATTCTCCCAGGACAGGAACACTAAATATGATGTTATTTTTACTTTTTTTTCAACCATGTCCTGTCTGGCAATAAAGCAATCAGAATTGATGTCCGCATGTTATTTTTACTTTCTTTGCATTGTCAAAACGACAGGCAAATGTTTGGACACACCCAGAGGAGAAGGACCCAACAATGGCCGATAAGGACCCAGACAGAAAATATCATGGAAGGATCATAAAAACATGCTTAAATAATTAACAGGTCACACTCGCCATAAACAAGAATACTGTATAAACGTTGAATGACATCTCATTATGAAATAAGTTGTCAATTCGTACTATTGTGGCATTTTTCAACAGGACAGCATAAATCATCAGAGCGACACTTCCAGCTGCGATATAATATGAAACATTTTATACATAAAATGTTTCATATTAAAGCTAAAGATTTATTAGATACAGTATATCTAAAAAACGTTAGGAAACACTGACTTACAGACATTTCAGTTTGACAGTTTGAAACTCTGGGTTTGGCTCTAACTCGTTAATATTCATTAAGCTAATTAGCTGCTCTCAGATTAGCTAACAAACTAGCCTATGAGAGCAAGGTTTCCTGTTTCCTGCATGGCAACAGCGCACTGAGTCTCTTCCTGTTTTATACTTGTTTATGCTAACAGCTTTTAGCCAGCAGCATGCTAGGTGTGGTTTCAACTGCGGGAGCTGATGAATATGAGTAAAGGAGTTGTGATGAAACAAGTACCGGCTTTTCGAACTCAGGTTTTATCGCCACCTGCGTAGTTTGAGAGATAAAAACTGAAAGAGAAGTTGTTGACCTGTTTTCACACCCACTATGAAGGTATGAACACCTGTGTAGCTAAAATATTCAACAGAAACCTCAGAAAAACTGTTTTTAAGGGCCTCTTAAGTAGCAACTTGTCAAGAGACAACTTGTTTGGATTTTGTTCATTTAATCCATACAAAATCTGATACCACAGTTTGACACATAAAACAGTAGATCAGCAGCAACATAGTGGTTCTAAAAGGTGTTAGTGAAAACTTCAGTAACCAGCTGAAACATCTCACAGGTCCTGTTTCAAGTCTTTGCTGGATTCTTTTCCGAAAGGCACGACTTTCAGGTGTTATTCTGCTACACAGTCTTTTTTGTTTGCTTTTTAGATCTAAGACTTCTTTTGTCTTCAACTTTTTCCTTTTTGATCATTTAAAATTTATACTGCTTGACTTTGTAATATTCAGATACATGAGCTGAACAGAAAACGAGTGAAAAAACAGCTAAAGTAAAAAAAAAAACTGTTCTACAAAAATTTTAACACCATTTTAAAATATTTCATGAAAGTTTGACTTCTTCAAAGCAAAACGTAAAAAACTATGGGTATTTTAACATTTTTGCTCAGGATAGTGTTTGTCTTTGTAAGATTTTGGTAACATGTTCTCTATATGGATTCTTGCATAAGCTCCAGTTTCCTGAGAGCAGCAGAAACAGTCTTTCATCTCTTTTTAAAAAGTATTTGGACGTCACCCATAATGCACCATAACGACCTGGTGTGTCATTAAAAATTCCCAGCAGCCTTTGCTGAACTCAATATTTCCCGAATGGAAAAAGGAAAATGCTCATCACGCTTGCACACTAGATTGATGGCAATTGCAAACCAATTGGTCCCACCTCCTGCTGAGGGTCAGAGGTTAATCTATCTGACTTTTCACCTGACGGCGCCTTTTTCCTCAAGCCAGCCAAGCTAAGTGAAAAAAAAAAAAAAGGCTGAGGGCATCCGGGGGAACAGAGATAGCATGAGCAAGCCAGAATCCAAAAAACAACAAGCTGACGGTGATGGCGGTGGACACGGGAATAAGGGAAAAGAGAGAGAACGACAAAGAAGCGGCTACAATAAGAAAGACGGAAATACAGGTGTCAGAAGATGCCGACCTGGTGCTGATAACACGAGTCCAAATGGGTCAAAACATCTCGTCATTCCTTTCAACGCACATTGAGGCTCAGGGAAGTTGTCCTTGAGGGTGGAAGGTGCCTTTATCTGGGATCAGCTTAGCCACTGGAAAAGCTAACCTTTAACAATGAAAGGAAAATGCTAATCTGACCGGAGATGACAGTGTATGCTAAACCTCCTCCCAGTCTCTTAATCTGGGAGCCCACTGGGCTCCGCATCACCTGTGCTGCTGCTGCCATGCCTGATGAAATGTAGATGTTTCACAGAACGCCTGGCAGCTGGCTTTTCAATACGCACCTGTTCGTTTCTCTGTGTGTGTGTGTTTGTAGCCGCTGCCTTCACTGTTTCTGCACTGTCTGCAGAAGTGCGTTCATGGGATGATGCAGTGCTGAGAGTTGTGATGTATGAGGCATCAGGAGCATTTGTTTAAATACACACAAGCTTCCACACAACACAAACGCGTTTGTTAGCTGCAGCTACACGGATTGAATTCATCATTTCTCAAATTGGCTTTAGAGTTTTTTTTTTGTCTCCTTACGAGATCTGAAATGGAGAGAGTTGAGTGAAGGACAGGAACAAAGGACAGAGGATAAACATGACACATGTAAAACACATGTACAGTATATAAAACATGTATAGTATGTAAGACACATGAACAATATGTAGAACGTATTTCATGTGTAAAAATAAATGTACAGGTATATATTTAAAATGTATGTGAAGTATATAAAACACATGTACAGAATATAAAACATGTTTATTAAACAAATATACAGTATGTAAAAGATGTAAATTAAACACATGTAATTTATGTAAAACATGTGCATAAAACACATATACAGTATATAAAACATACTGTATGTATGTAAAACACGTGTACAGTGAAATATGTTAATAAATTGATGTTAATGAGGCAATGAGTCTGAAAACGTTTTACTCTGAAAAAATAATTTACGCATTTCAAGATTTCACAAATGATTTATCCGTCTGCCGTTTCTGACTTCAAACATCTAAGTTTCAACCAACAGAAAATGTGCACAATGATTTGTTCACTAATCCCAACTAATTTACTAATTAATTCTTTCTGTGGATTTGTTATTGAAGTGGAAGTAACCAGGAAATGAAATCTAAAAATATATTTCAAAATAAAAACGAATCAGAAACATTTAATTCATGATAATTATTATTTTATTTGAAAAGGTCGAGACTAAAAAACATCTGACAAGGAACCCTAATTATTTGTAACTTGTCTCGCCGTCCACGCCGCCATCCTTTCTCCCCACCCTTTTATTTCATGGAACACAAACTTTTGCGGTGAAATTTCTCTGAATTAAATGAACTTAATAAAATTTACTGAAGTTTAACCAAGATTAAGTTTCAAAGTTAAAGCTTCAACTGTCAGTTGTTTGCAAGGGCCTTGTTTGATATGATATAATGGGGGGTCAATGCGAGGCCCGAAGGGTCGAAGCACTAGCGGCCGGGGGTCTGAGGGCCGCTTAAGGCCCCCAGAAGCCAACGACTTACAGATGGCTGGAGGCGATTTTTGAAGCATTTCTGATTGCATATTTCATGATATATTTTTCTACCATACTCCTGCAAAAAAGTAGAAAAAAGGCATTTCTTGGAAAAAATGCAGTTGCAGGTCCCCCATGCAGGCCAAGGGAAAGGTTCTGTTAAATTTATAAATCAGCATCATTGTCACTGAATCCATTCTTTGTGAAGAATGATGATTTTGGCAGATGATTTTAATAAGAAACTAGCGAATTTTAACTTTTTACTTTGTTTTGTTCAGCAAAACATGGGGGGGACAAAGCACATTTTGTCCCCCCCTCTCAAAAACATGTCCCCCCCATAAACAAGGTTGATTGTAGTTGCTGTTCTGTGGATAAACTCAGTCAGACTAAAAGATCCGCTTCATTCTTTCTGCTCTAGTTTCATGTAAATGAAACATTTTGATAATTTTTTTTAATGAAAATAGAAATTAGAGTCGAATGAAGGACCTGCTGTAGTGAATAAACCTTCACATTCCTCACAAATCAAACTGTCCTGCCATGTATTCTGAGCGTTGCAGGGATTTTCTTCTTTGTTTTGCCTTTTTTGGGTGGGTGGTGGGATCAATGCCGAGCCTCTCAGAGCTGCTGACTCCTGATGATGTGGAAGTTAAATAAATAAAATCGTTCCTCTGTAGTAATTTTTGTCAGACCTGCCAAACGCAGCCTAAATATTTGACATGGAAGTGTGGAAGATCAGTGAGAAGGGAGATCAAAGGATGGTGGATGGAGGAGGTTCTTATGAGCCTCTGTGTGTATATGTGTATGTGTGTGTGTGTGTTGGGATGGTGCAAGCGGTGATGAAACACACTGTGTGCACTGTGATATTTTCACCAAACTCCACGCAGGGCAGTAATCTGAACTCAAAGCCCTTGTCGGATGCTTGAGTGTGTGTCTTTATATTTGTGTGTGAGTGTGAATTGGTCTCCAGCCACAAGCAACTATTTTTCAGATTTCTGTCACCCACTCCTCTTTTTTCTGTTTTCAAAACAACACACACACATACAGGAAAAAGAAAGAAAATGATTGTATTTGTCTCTGTCAGTCCCTCCATTTTCCTCGCTCCTCCTTGTGTTCGCTCTCCTTCGTTCAATATTTCATGCTGTTGAGAGCAGATCTATTCTGAGCTCTCTTTCTTTTTCCTCTCCGTACACCCTCTCTTCCTTCTTTTCCCTCCATCTCGCCTGTCTACTCCAAAAAAGGGAAAAAAAAAAAACTCTTTCAACACATCACTCCTGCCGTCCTCTCTCCTTTTGTCCCCCCATAAATCTCCAGCTCTCTATATCTCATTGCACTCTTAATGTTCTGTGCCCCATCCAAGTTTTTCTCTTGATTCCTCCCCCAGTAAAGTCTCTTCCAGCCTGTCTGTCATTTTTAAACCCCCCCCCCGTACCGCCACCACCACCCGAGAATGTTCCTCTCCAGCCAAATCACACAGGAACCCCTTCTCTCTCTTTTTGCACCTCGTTCATTTTTGCATCCAATCTTCGTGTTACCCCCGCGTCGTCTCCACCCCGCCCCCCCCCTCTGCCGTCTCCCGCCTGCTCTCAGCCTAGATCTGTGTTGTTTTAGGCACAGCAGTGAAAGGTAAACAGCAAAATTGAAAATTCGTGTCAGTCACTCGGGTGAAAGAGGGACAGGGAGGGAGGGAGTGGTGGTGAGGGAGCAGGAGGAGGAGTGAGGGGGGGGGGGGGTGTCAGTACAATTTACTAACACAACAGTGAACAGCGGAGCAGGCCAAGAAAGAGAGCGAGCATCAGGCGAAGGGAGAGAAGGAAGAGAGACTCCCACTTCCAGAATTTCATCCGGATGCAACAAGAAGAAAACAGATTTACTGTCTGTTGTTCATGCAGACTGAGGAGGTCCTGAAGTCTGCTCCTCCTGAGGTCTGCTCCTCCTGAGGTCTGCTCCTCCTGAGGTCTGATCCTCCTGAGGTCTGATCCTCCTGAGGTCTGATCCTCCTGAGGTCTGCTCCTCCTGAGGTCTGCTCCTCCTGAAGTCTGATCCTCCTGAAGTCTACTCCTCCTGAGGTCTGCTCCTCCTGAAGTCTGCTCCTCCTGAGGTCTGCTCCTCCTGAGGTCTGCTCCTCCTGAGGTCTGCTCCTCCTGAGGTCTGCTCCTCCTGAACTCTGCTCTCCTCAGGTCTGATCCTCCTGAACTCTGCTCCTCCTGACGTCTGCTCCTCCTGAGGTCTGCTCCTCCTGCAGTCTGATCCGCCTGAGGTCTACTCCTCCTGAGGTCTGCTCCTCCTGAAGTCTGCTCCTCCTGAGGTCTGCTCCTCCTCAGGTCTGATCCTCCTGAACTCTGCTCCTCCTGAGGTCTGCTCCTCCTGAGGTCTGCTCCTCCTCAGGTCTGATCCTCCTGAACTCTGCTCCTCCTGAGGTCTGCTCCTCCTGAGGTCTACTCCTCCTGAACTCTGCTCCTCCTGAAGTCTGCTCCTCCTGAGGTCTGCTCCTCCTGAGGTCTGCTCCTCCTGAGGTCTGCTCCTCCTGAGGTCTGCTCCTCCTGAGGTCTGCTCCTCCTGAGGTCTGCTCCTCCTGAGGTCTGCTCCTCCTCAGGTCTGATCCTCCTGAACTCTGCTCCTCCTGAAGTCTACTCCTCCTGAGGTCTACTCCTCCTGAAGTCTGCTCCTCCTGAACTCTGCTCCTCCTGAGGTCTACTCCTCCTGAGGTCTGCTCCTCCTGAGGTCTACTCCTCCTGAAGTCTGCTCCTCCTGAGGTCTACTCCTCCTGAGGTCTGCTCCTCCTGAAGTCTGCTCCTCCTGAGGTCTGCTCCTCCTGAACTCTGCTCCTCCTGAAGTCTACTCCTCCTGAGGTCTGCTCCTCCTGAGGTCTACTCCTCCTGAACTCTGCTCCTCCTGAAGTCTGCTCCTCCTGAGGTCTGCTCCTCCTGAACTCTGCTCCTCCTGAAGTCTACTCCTCCTGAGGTCTGCTCCTCCTGAAGTCTGCTCCTCCTGAGGTCTGCTCCTCCTGAGGTCTGCTCCTCCTGAAGTCTGCTCCTCCTGAGGTCTGCTCCTCCTGAGGTCTACTCCTCCTGAACTCTGCTCCTCCTGAAGTCTGCTCCTCCTGAGGTCTGCTCCTCCTGAGGTCTGCTCCTCCTCAGGTCTGATCCTCCTGAACTCTGCTCCTCCTGAGGTCTGCTCCTCCTGAACTCTGCTCCTCCTGAGGTCTACTCCTCCTGAGGTCTGCTCCTCCTGAACTCTGCTCCTCCTGAGGTCTGCTCCTCCTCAGGTCTGATCCTCCTGAACTCTGCTCCTCCTGAGGTCTGCTCCTCCTGAGGTCTGATCCTCCTGAGGTCTGATCCTCCTGAGGTCTGCTCCTCCTGAGGTCTGATCCTCCTGAGGTCTGCTCCTCCTGAGGTCTGATCCTCCTGAGGTCTACTCCTCCTGAGGTCTGCTCCTCCTGAAGTCTGCTCTTCCTGAAGGACCTCCTGTAGATTATGTGTTGGATCTAAAGCAGCTTCTAACTGAAGACTGTTGTTGAGTTACTGTGTTGTGAAGAGGATGATGATGGTTTTATGTGATGTTCTTCATCCTTCTTTGCACAATCAACCCAGGAAGATCCTGATCAGTCCCCAGAACAGAACCAGCTTTCTTGATCCATTTGTTCAGCCTCTACATCACCTGCTCTGATGCTCCGCCCCCAACAGATGACTGCAGGTGTGATCACACTCTCCACAACAAACTTAGAAAAGATCTTCAACATCTTGCTGCAAACATTGAAAGACCTCACCTTCAACTGTCCACCACTATTGTGTCTCCAGTTCAGTCTGCTGTCCAGGTGAACTCTGAGGTGTTTATTATGTTGTTATTGTCCAGTTTTGATGAGCTTCTGCCAACTGTAGCTTCAGTTTCCTGTTCTTAGCCAACAGGAGTTACACTCATCGTGCTCTTCTGCTGCTGTGGCCCATCTCCCTGAAGGGTCAACATGTTGGACGTTCAGAGCTGTGGTGTTCTGCATATCTTGGTTGTAGTGAGGGATTAGTTGAGCCACTGTTGTCTTTATTGTTGCCCATTCTCCGCTGACATCAACAAGGCAGTTCCACCTCTTCAACAGCAACTTATTCTCCATGTATAAAACACCCAGTAGAGCAGTAGTTTGTGTCTGATACTAACAACTGCACCGCATTCAGAGCTACTTAAAGGCCTTCTCTTCCTCATTCTGATGCTCTATTTGAACTTCGGGAAGTCGTCTTCACCTCGTTTGCATGATTAAATGCATTAAATGCATTAAGTTGCTGTGATTGGCTGATTTGTTATTGTGTTAACAAGCAGTTGAACAGGTGTACCTAATAAAGTGACAGGTGAGTGTACACATGGGGTGTAACACAGAGACGGAGATGGAGACCACCACGGCCCAAATACAGAGATAAAACAGAAGAGGATCACAGTGGAAAAAAAAAAGTTTTTATAGAGAAAAAGCGAAGAAGGTGAGAGGAAGAGGAATCTGAGAGAGGTAGTAGGGGACGGGGGATTAAATGGACAGCTCATGAGAGGAGTGGAAGGCCTGGAGAAGACAGAGGGATTCCCCGATGGCTTCTCATCTCTCTCTCTTTCTAGCTCTTCTCCCCATTTCCCCTCCTTTTTTTTCTTCCAATAAATCATTTTGACTTCTCCTTAACCAACTCATTCCCAGCAGGCAAAAAGAAAACTGTAACAATCTTAACTCCTATATAGCGTTCCTTTCTTTCTCCTCTGCCTCTCGTCTCCGTCTGGTTTCTCTTTCTCAGACACATAAACACCACAGATGCAGTCTGAGCAATGAAGGTGACGAAGGCAGCACATTACGGAACATCACAGGATGGACTGCTGCAGTCTAACAACTCATTATGAACCACATCACATAGAAACTAATGATTCAGATTGTTATGGAACATAATGCATATAACATCATAGTATGACAGGACCCGAGTGCTCACCCACCCCACCCCCACCCCCAGGGTAACAGTAAACTGTAAAGATTTTCTACTGATTAAACAGCTTGAATTACAGTTCAGATTCTGGGAGAGGTTTAATTAGGTTTTGTATAATACATTTTTTAATGTTTCTATGTAATACCATCACTTAATCTAAATATATGTAAAAGAAAACTTGTAAAAAAATATGTCAGTGATAAAACATTTTTTTTAAGACACCACCATTGTCTGAATTACCTGTTTACTGAAAACATTTGATTGATACAGTAATCTCTCTCCATTGATGGTATAGAAGAATGTGGTTAAATATCCCAGGTTACTGACTGGCACATGGTTATGTATCCTGGGTGCTGATTGGCTAAGATCAGCACATGGTTATGTATCCTGGGTGCTGATTGGCTCAGATCAGCACATGGTTATGTATCCTGGGTGCTGATTGGCTCAGATCAGCACATGGTTATGTATCCTGGGTGCTGATTGGCTCAGATCAGCCCATGGTTATGTATCCTGGGTGCTGATTGGCTCAGATCAGCCCATGGTTATGTATCCTGGGTGCTGATTGGCTCAGATCAGCACATGGTTATGTATCCTGGGTGCTGATTGGCTAAGATCAGCACATGGTTATGTATTGGCTCAGATTAGGGTTTAAATTAATATCAACATGTGATAGTGATGTGCAAAACCACTAATTTTCTCTCCGATCCGATACCAAGTAAATTTCAGACCAGTATCTGCGATATCGATCCGATACCGATACTTTGATAAAAATATTCTGTTTGGAAAATTACATTTTAAAATTTGTGCAATTAAGGCGGCTGTCCTCATTGGACTAGCACAAATAAATACCTATATACCAGACAATTTAAATCACTTTCCCCAATTTAGAAATGGTGCAAAAAGTCTCAACGACCCAACATTCTATCCTACCTGGATCCCTGAAGGTTCAGCACCTGATCCTTCCTCTCCTCCTCTGATCATGACATCTTCATATTCTGTCTTATAATTTATTTTTAAATATTTCATGATGTTTATAGTGTTTCCACGTGTTGGTTCAGTCATTTTAAGGGCAGGAACACAGAGTTACTGCATCCATTTGGAGAAGGAAAGTTAATATTCCACACACCATCTGTAACGCTTAAATGGAAGTTAGTGCTTTTATTTTGATAGGAAACACGGTAGACTTTCTCCACAGATCTTGCCATTGTATAAGCAGATAACGTGCTACCGGTGAACAACTCACAGTCTTCATTAAAGTTGCTCCACACACGACCGTGTTTGTTCTGCCATGTTAAATCTCGCTGACAGCAAACTACAGCAACAGGTGAGTAGCGCCATGCTCAGCGTCCTTCTGCTTTTACACTGTCCCATCACGCACTACTAACATATCGATATTATAATGAGACAATCGATTCAAAAAAATAAAAACCTGGTGTCAGAGGTATCGATCTTTTAGTATCGATCCGCACATCCCTAGTTCTGGAACAGAACCACCACGATCGAGGAGGGATTACTGTATTGTTCTTCTGTTCTAAAACACTTTGCTTTGAAAAGCATTATAGAAGTTAAAGTGAATGCTATTTTGCAAACCTATACACTGATATTACCTTTTCAATATCAGAGAAAAAAAAATCTAAATCAGAAATACTTTATTAATCCCAAAAGTGTTGTTGTAGCTCAGGTCTTCTTTAGGGAGCCATCGTAGAAGGTTCTAGCTGTGGTTATTGCTATTTTTACATTAACCATGTAAATCTTTCCATTGTTGAGTGATAGTAATAGCAGTTAATTTTTGCAGCGTATCTGCTGCATGTTAATGTCTGATAAAGACATGAGCATTTGGTCTGTCAAACACTTACAAAACTGGAAGAAGCAAAGTGGGCGGAGCAATGTAAGGTCAGTAATGGTGGTTTTCTAATGCAGCAATGTTGAAGGTAAAACGAAACCTGTTCTTTTAAAAGTTCACTGCTGTTTGTGCTTTCCTAATGCTGACTAATGGAAACTCTTAAATTTTTATTTTGTTGATTTGCATTAATCCTAACAGTTTTCACTATATGTCAAAACCAAAATTTTATATAAAAACAGTAAAAAAATATCTGTTAATGGCCGAACAAACTGAAAAAACAACCCCATAATAATCAATTTAGATGTTATTGATGTCGAGGTGGCTGAGAAATGAAAGGCCCCCGAAACAAGTCAAAGACCAGGGCCCTAAAAAAACCGCGAGCCGGCCCTGATATTACAGTCAACATTTACTGTTCAGAAGGAATGAGACTTTGTCCAGTTTTGTAGTGAATTTAAGAGGATGTGCGTGTTTTTAAACACAAAGAGGACTGAGTTAGATGGTGTCTGGGGATCCAAACAGCGCAGGGAATTCATGTGCATGAGTCTGTTTCTTTTTAGCCTTAAAAAATTAAAAATGCAAGGTGGTGGTGGTGGGTTGGGGGGGGATGTGCGTGTATGTGTGCGCTTGTGTGTGTGTGAGTGAGAATATTGAGAGGAGGGGGAGCTTTGAAGAAAAATTGTCTGCAGATGGTGGCTGCAGACTCGTCTGGGGGTCGATTCGGAGCTCCTTCCTCTTCCACCGTCAGAACTTCAACTTCAAGTCGATGTGATGCCTGACGGGTCGCAACTCAGTCACCATAACGTCGGAGGAATGCGCTTTTGTCGCGCGCAAGGGGCGGAGTCAGAAAGGGAACGAGCGCTGCCTACCAAACAGAGAGAGGAGGAGAAGGGGGAGAGAAAGAGGAGAACGACGTGAGGGCTGACTGCTCGCAGTGAGAGATGGTTGGAGAAAGGAGTGTTGAAATGAAACCAGCTGGCTGAAGAGCTTCTCCTGCAGATGTCAGAGCTCTGTGACCTGCTTAGCATCTCTTGGATGGACCGCAAGAAGAAAAAAGAAAGACAAACTGAAGCAGATAAGAAGAAGAGTTTGAATCAGGAGGACTTGCTAGAGATTCATTACTTTTACGACCTTTTATGTTTTTTTTTTCCAACACCAGCTGAGGAAAGTGTCTGTCAGACTGATTGGTGCTCAGAGGAGGAGACCGACCTCCTGCTTGTGTTGGAGCCGACTTGCGCCTCTTCTTTCTGGCTTGTAAGAAGCAGCAGCTCCCGGTGAGAAGAGAGAACCAGTCCAAGCTCATCCGGACCAGAAACCCCCTTGTGTTAAACCCTGGGATCTGTTGGTGAAGGAGGAGGACGAGGTTCGCAGTGTTGGGGTGGGGGTGGGGGGGTGCTCATCACTTTATATCACAATAGACTTTTCCCAACACTTATTAACTGTCACCAGATGTTCTCCGCTGTATTGATGCTTGAAACGCCTCTGTGTTGTCTGACAGGCATTGCTGGGATGTTTGCGTCCCGCGGTTTGGAGGGGTGAAGGGGACCAGAGGAGAGCGACGTCCGGAGACAGAGAAGGGACGGTGGGTTACAGAGGAGCCGGGATCATGGCTCTGGCAGCGCTGTCTCTTTGGGTGCTAACGAGTCTCACCTGGGGGGACGTGCTCCAGGTGTCCGCCAACAGGCATTCCGTTTACTGGAACAGCTCAAACATACTGTAAGACCCCACAACGCTTCTTATCTTTCACTCTCTCTCTCTGTGTGTGTGTGTGCGTGTGCTTGCGCGTGTGTGTGATATGTCAATCTCCTCACTTTTTTTGTTTCCTCGCTGGATTATTGTTCTGCTTCTACTTCTGTGGAAATTCTAGCCACTCATCTAAGGAAAGGAAACTCATTTTAAGCAGACCTCAGTCTGGTTTGTGAGGCTCTTTTTGAAGCCCTCTACCTGTCTGACCCCCCACCGAGTGGTCAAGGTGGCTCTGAACCAGCTTGTCAGTGTTTTCTGCCTCACAGCTTTAGACTGGAGCAGTTTTTTTCCCATGACTTCCCTCTCTTATCGCTCATGTCAGCGGATCTGGGAGGAAAAGGGAATCTCCTCTCCTCTCCTCTCCTCTCCTCTCCTCTCCTCTCCTCTCCTCTCCTCTCCTCTCTGTGATTCAATTAGGAGCAGTTCTTCATCCTGACCTCATTGTGTTGCAGCAGTGTCACTATTCAATCTCTCCCTCTCCAACCTGCTCTCTCCTTCCATTCCTCCCTAACCCTCTTTCTTGTTTACACATAGTGCGTTAGCCTCTTTGTTATCCTCCTAATCCTTCACTTCTCACTCTTATCTTTGAGCCCCCCCCCCCACCCC
>SSNP01000055.1:1383079-1444355 GCA_006937955.1 Pachypanchax playfairii
TAAAAGCTGCCTTTTTAAACGTTCTCCCCCCTGAGTCCACGGCTCTGCCACTGGATTCATCAGAACGTTGCATCAGTCTGCTCTGAGGTGCTCGAGGTTTATTTTGACTTCACGTTCAAAATCGTTTCAAGAATATTAATCAGATCAAACTGATTTTACACTTCGAGCACATCTTCTCCCCCCCAAAAAAACTAGATCTTGACACTTGATCGATACCTTTATTGTGTGATTTATGGGATTTGTTCAAGTAACAAAATCCCATAAAATCCCGTAAAATATTTGTTTGAGGCGTCACTCAGTGGGAGGAGCATTCAGGTAAATCACGGCTTTGTCTTCTGACTGTCTTTAATAAACACGTAAAACGTAACAGAAGACATGATGTTTGAGTGGGGGGGGGGGGGGAGTCAGTTATATGATTCCACTCCAGGCCAGTGATATACAGCATATAATTAAACTATTAGAAGGAGGTGAATTTAGGCTGTAAGTATTAAAGCTGGAAACATTAAGGTTGTTGTGTGATACTCAGACCAACATCACTTTATTTTGAAGGGCCAAATTCAACACAAACATTCCTGCTAATGCATTTTGGCAGATTTTTCTCAGACTGATAATCAGCGCTGATAAAATTCCACCTTCAGTTTTTTTAGTTTGTACATTCTGAGTATGAGCTTGTATTTTTGCAGAGAGGGAAGTCAAACAGTCTGGAATTGAGTAACCTTTAACCTTAATGTCTAAGACCTCAGCACTGCAGCAGTTTCCATCACCAGCGTTGTTTTTTTTTATCCCAGGGGCAGAATATTCTTAGCCTCTGCAGTGTGTGTGTGTGTTTTATATAAAAAAGCAAACTGTGGTTAATTAAAGAACACTCTGATCTCTGTGGACCTGCCTCATCCCTGATCCTCACAGCTCTGCCTCTCTCCTTTTTCTCACTGCGCTCAAACACAATGACACTGTCTGAACAGTGAGTAGGGATAACCCTTTTTTTTTTAAGTTCAGCTTGAGTCCTTTTTGGAGAATTAGCAGACAAAAGGAGCCATGGACAGTGGCAGATAAAAGGCTGATAAACTGTAGAGAAACCTGTTTAATCTAGTCTTTTATGAACAAGGAACCAGATCCCAGCGTTTATTTTAATCTCCGGAATCAAACGTTTGGAGGCTTGGCTAGCTAGCCGTTGGCGGTCAGCCTCCCTGTAGATTCTCTGACTTGTAGCGTACTACGGCGGTTTAGAAGGCCAATAACAAGCTGTGCTAGAGCTGTCGGTTTGAGCGGTAAACACATTGTAAAGCCTCGGGACGTTGCAGTTTCTCAAGCAGTTTCTAAACCCTCGAGCCACTCATCAACCACGAGAGACAGGATTGCAACCGAGGATTAAACAACTTCACGGGCCTGAAACCGAGCGTGAGCAAATGCTAACATGTTTACACACACGTTCCTGCTAAGCGCTTCTTCTCATCCCAAAAAATATGGCTCATAATTGAATGATGGCTGCCATCATCTCCTTGCACGAGTTACGGACGTATCCATAAAAACGTTTAATATGTGTGTATTTGTTATAGATGTCTCTGCTCACTGACGCGCAACTGAAACGAAAAAACACGAATCCATCAGTCCGTTAAATCACACATTATCCTCCACCACCTGGCAATTAGCCACCGCTGTGAGTGTGTGTGCACCAGTGGACGTGCACGGATACAGGCGTGCAAGTGTAATCTAACACCACAACTCAATTAGCATAATAACAGACATGTGTTGATATGCCTTTATTTTATAGATGCTTTGCAAATATTTAGGTCGTGCAAGAGCTTTTACACATATGCTTGTTTTTTTCTTTGTTTTTTATTGTCAGCTTCACCTTAACGCAGGTCACTGGAGTAAATTCAGCTGTCGCTAGCAGAACGTGCTCCTTGTGTTATTGCACGTCCATACGTGTAGTGATGGATTTACATTCACCTCATCAGGAGTGCAAGGAAATATGAGGAGGGGGGGGAGAAATAATGCAAAAAAAAAAAGTTTGGAGGAATACAGCTGGATTTTGGGTTGAATTCTAATAGAACAGGGGAGAAAAAGGGTCAGTGTAAAAAAAAAATCTAATTCTAATAATACTAATAATGTTCTGAAGAAATATGTAGACAAAAAGAAGATGATTATAGAGGAGACAACCCTGTCTGTCACCCAGCTCCACTTAAAACAACATCTATGTGGGTAAATATCTGCACGAAAGAAGGAGTTTCACTTTCAAACACACACAAACAACAAAATCCTCAGTTCTCATCAGAAGACACGCGAATCAGACTGTTCATTAGTAACCAGTAATAAGGTCACGTACGCACGGGTGAAAGGATGGCGGTTTGTGGGTGTGAAGTTGCGAGCAGATGCTCGTGCTGAGACGTCATTAATTAAAAGCAATAGGGAACACCTGTGTGATGGATGACCAGCGTTTGCATAATCAGATTCAATGTTGTTGGCTCTCCCATGCTGCTGCCATCTCTTTATAGCAGTAAATATTTTCTCTGATTGGACAGGTATCGTCTGGTAGGTGAGAGGGAGGATAAATGACACGCAGGGAAAAAACAGGAGAGATGTTTATTCTTAGTGTTTTGGTGTCTGTCTGGTAATTTGAATCTTTTTCAAATTACGTTGAACTAAATCTTTCCACCGCTCGGAAATATGTTTCTTCAAAGTCTTTATTGCTCACCTCACCCATATTTTCCTAATGTTTCCTCCCTCCTCTCCTTTTTGTTACTTTTTCAGATATCGACCAAAGCCACCTCTCATGCATCAACATCAAAAACACAACTTTCTGCAGCATTTACACTCACAAATACTGAACGCTGATCCTCGTGGAAGAAGTGTCTGTAATGTTGATTCTACCCCGTTTCCTTTCATCTCCGGTGGTTCCTTTATTTTCTCGAACGCTGTTTCGCTAACGTGATTGACTAATCGAAGGCATTACTGGGGAGATGGAGTGTTAAAGTGATAGTGATGGCTCAGAAGCGAACCACTCACTGTAATGGTTCAGATTCAAAAGAAGTGGCTTCTCAGGGATCCTACAGATGGAATTCCTCTGAGACTCGATAGAATTGAGAGACTAAATGCATCAAGATGTTCCGAGCAAGTGGAACATGATGTAAAGATTCTTTACTTGGCTTTAAATTAGCATCTATTTAAAGAGGCCATTTCACACAAATTTCATGACTTTGTGGTTGTTTCTTAAGTATTAACCTGTAATATGAAACATTTTATATCTAAAAAAAAGGTTAGGAAACACTGATTAACAGACCTTTCAATCTGTCTGCGTCAAGATTTGTTAGGGTTCGGGCTGGAACTCATTAAAATTCATTATTCGAATTTGCTGGACTCAGATTAGCTAACAAATTAGCTTATAAGAGCAAGGCATACTGTTTCCTGCCCTGCTGCGCATGGCAACAGCACACGTTCTCTCTTCCTGTTTGCTACGTGTTATGCTACAGCTTTTAGCCAGCAGCATGCTAGGCGTGGTTTCAACTGCAGTAGCTGATGAATACTAACGAGCAAAGGAGTTGTGATGAAACAGATACAGGACATTCGAACTCGGGTGTTATCACCACCTGCGTAGTTTGAGAGATTAAAACTGAAAGAGAAGTTGTTGACCTGTTTTCACCCACTATGAAGGTAAGAACACCTGTGGAGCTAAAATATTCAACAGAAACCTCAGAAAAACCGTTTTTAATGGAAGGACCTCTTTAAGTGGGAAGCTGTTGCTGGTGGTTTAGTGGTTGCACATGTGCACACACAAGTTTGTTTTGCTATCCTTATGGGGACCGTCCATTGACTTCCATTGATTTGATAAACTGGATTTATGGCTAACCCAAACCTTTTTTCTAACCTTAACCATTACTGATCTATAACTAACCCTAAGCCTAACTAAAACTCTATTCACACCATACCTCTAAAGCTGACCCCTAACCATAAAAAGAGGAGGACCCCAGAAAGATAGTAAATATCTCAAAACTGGTTCTTAGTAGGGTAGAAAAACAAGAACACACACACACACCTACCAGAACGTGAACCCTTTCTAAGCCCTTGACGAGGTCTTTTTGATGTGTATCTAGTGGGTTCACATTTTGAGCAAAACATCTGTATCAAGGTCATCTTGTTAGCAGCGTACCGCAGTCCTGGGTGGAGCATCATGACGTGGGGAATGCACACCCCAGCAGGACTTGGTGGTTTGGAATTAGAAGAAGCTGGACTTTGTCACACTCTTCTCATGCTAAGGCAGCTGACATTCATCTATCACATGGTAGCCTCATGCTAGCGTGGCGTGATCGTCTGGCGCACAGCTGAGGCAACCGAGACAGCGTTCTTTAAGTTTTTTAAATCTTTGTTAGAATTTCTTCTGAAGTCTTGACACGATCGGAAACTTGGGATTCTAAACACAAAAAAACGTCATGGTTCAAATCTAGAAGATCTGATGTTGATCGATTGTGGTTGTTGCGTTCTACAACATCTGCAAAGTGCAACCCATGTGCTTATATGGTTATTTTGATATATTTTAAGCCTTTATAAACATAATCTATGCTACAAAGCTTGTGATGCTGTATGAGTGAGACGAGATGCCGCTAACGCAACGTAAAATCTAACGCTGCTCTCCTTCGCTGAGCCAATCAGCACCCAGGATACATAATCATGTGCTTCTCATCCGCCAATAGTGTCCCATGTATGAAATTAACTGTGCAAATCAACTTTATTCATTGGGAAAAATATGTAATACCAAGCTAGAGCTTCCAAATGGTTGAGAATTTATTTTTAGTTTGGCCGCAGTAAGTCGAGAGCAGCGCACAAGCAGTTCATTCAAGCCAAATTCAGCCACAACAGTAATAAAAAATATGTCGCTTTTTTTTAAGTGTCAAATATAGTCCACAGGAATCTCAGTCGGAGCTCCTGGTAAATATTAATGGGCCTTGTTTAAAATGTAGATGCAGTTTTATCCTGCTGACAGTCTATTTTTATGGTCCGGGCATGCCATGTGTGAAATTAGGCCAAAACATCAGGGATAATACTTGCAGAGCAAATGTGTTGAAAATGTGTTGTGGATTAATTTTTTTCTTAAATCTTGAACCATTCGATCCTGATCAGTTCCACAAAGCTGCATGCTTGTGTGTTTTATCTGATCACTATTCGGTGGGACAGAAAGTTTGAAGTTAGTGACTAAATTGTCTAATTTCTTTTTCTATGGTGAAGCAGGAATCAGATGAGTGAAAAAGAGTTTAACATCTCAATCAAAATCAGTCAAACATGTGTGAATAATTAAAATCAGACATTATAAACAACCTTTTTTTGGCATGTTCATGTATCATTTTAATGCATTTACCATCTGACAGTCAGTGAAAATGATTTCCTGATCGCAGATGTCTAAATTAACTTGCTTTCTCAATACGTTTTGGTTCACTGGACCCTCCTCCAGTCGCTTGTGAACGGTTTCACCGGATGGTCGACATTACTTAAAGGTGTGACTGAGAGTGATTACTTTTCCTGCAGTGTTAGGGCCACGGAACGCTCTCTCCGAGGTGCCATCTGGATGGGCCAAAAATGATTAAAAGCTCCTGTCAGATGTTGTCCGTGATGCCCAATTATGGTAACTTTCCAAAACCAACAGTCTGAAGACTCGGGCCAGCTGTGCGCATGTGAGCTCCAAATGTGGAGCAAATCTTTTCTTTTCCTTTTCACTTCCATCGCTGTTCACAGTCGCTCCTCGGACTGATAGTTTGTGATCTGGTCACGTTGGGATATGTTGACTGGACCGTAGGCTCAAGGCGAAACATCTGGAAACATCCAGAGGCTGTTGTTTTATTTACACCTTCAGCTTTAGAATAATTCCAGCTGTTTTTCCATCTAAATCCTATAAATGTTACTTCACTGAAAATCTGCATCATGCACATTTCCATTAGCTGGTTTGGAGCTAATAAATCAGTCTGCACGGTGTCATCAACAGGCGCCAGTGGAGGCTACATTATTTATGACTGTAATACACAGAGCTGTGGTCACAAATCTGAAGTAAAAAACCAAAGGTCCTGGCTGTTAAAGAATAAAAAGGATTTTTGGTTTTTGACCAACATTAAACAGTGTAAACACTTTGGTTTTACAACATAGTGGCTGTATTTTCCCTTTAATGTCCTTTACTGTTACGTCTGTATATAATAAACAGCTGATCTGCTCTGAACTCTTCATCAAACAGATTATATCTTTAAAAGACATTTACTGGACAAATTTACATCCCTGTCTTCTGTACTTAAATCCTCCTGAGACAGTTTTTGAGGCATCATTAGAGAGAGTTGTATATTCATCTGACCTCTAACTGATCCAGATAATGATACATACGTTTATGTCTGTAAACCATATACAAATGGTTCCTTTGGGTTGAATATCTCTGAGTTTTGTGGTCTGTGTGCACTTTAAAGTCCAGACTGCTGGCTTCTATCTACCAGCAGTCGTTGGGTGAGAGGCGGGGTCACACCTGGGCAGGTCACCAGTCCATCTCACATAGAGACAAACCACCAGTCACACAAGAACTTGGCAGGAAGCGACAGTTCCTGCACAGGAAGTTCATATAAACTCCATGCAGAAAGGAGTCAGGAGTCAAACCCTGCAACCTTCAAGCTGCGAGGCAACAGTGTTAACCAACTGCACCACTGTGCAGCCCCATATATTAAATCAATCAGTGACCAGTGGGAACAGTGCTGTGTTTGTTGTTTGATGTTAAAAAGGTGGATAAATGGCTTTTGTTCTTAACAAACTAATTACTGAATGATCATCAAAATCTGAATATATTTGACAACATTAAAAGTATTTGTCTTTCTCAGTGTGTTGAACTTGAACAAACTGCCCACAAAGAACAGATCTCACTGGGATGTACTTCAACACATTACATAAAACCACTTGTACATTTTCAGACACATAAAGTATATTTGACATTGTGGATATTTACATTCCTCTTTAAGCTGCTGCCTGAGCTCCAGCAGTGTAATCGGCTGCTAATACCAAAGCTGTGATGTTTACAAGCTGATTACATACACCAATGTGTGTATATGTGATTCCTGTATGAGATGTTTGCTTTGTTTCTCACAAACACAGGGACACAGGGGCTTCTTAGGTTGTGTGGATGAGTAATAGAGAGCATCAGTGATTGCACACACACACACACACACACACACACACACACACACACACACACACACACACACACACACACACACACACACACACACACACACACACACAAGTGTGTTTTGGTATCCTTATGGGGACCGTCCATTGACTTCCATTGATTTTAGTAACTAGATTTATACCTAACCCAAACCCTTTTCCTAACCTTAACCATTACTGATCTATAACTAACCCTAAGACTAACTAAAACTCTATTCACACCATACCTATAAACCTAACCCCTAACCCTAAAAAGGGGATTCCCCCCCATGGGGACCAGGCTTCGGTCCCCACAAGAACCCTCGGACCCCAGAAAGATAGTAAAAGTCAGGAAACGGGTCCTCAGGAGGTCAGAAATACAAACCCACACACACACACACACACACACACACACCAGATGCTTGTACAGTGTGATGTGACATGGCTAATGATAGCAGCGTAGTGACAGTCTGAGACCATATGCTGAGCCTGATCACAGCAATGCTATCTATCTATCTATCTATCTATCTATCTATCTATCTATCTATCTATCTATCTATCTATCTATCTATCTATCTATCTATCTATCTATCTATCTATCTATCTATCTATCTATCTATCTATCTATCTATCTATCTATCTATCTATCTATCTATCTATCTATAAAGCAAAGTTCAGATCTTTTAAAAAGTGTGCAGAGCCCAGGGGACAGTTGCAGGGTTCAGTTTTATCTGCTGGAATAACTAATATGAAATTAACTGTGATGTCAAGGTTTTAAAAATAACCATTAACCAATGTGAAACTTATAGATTGGAGATGTTAGAAGATGGAAATAATCCAGTTTTTTTTTTTTTTTTAGCGCGGCTTGGACTAGCTGCTAGCTTAATTCTGATCAGATTTAAACTTAGTTTCTCTAAACTGAGGTCATTCCAATTAAAACATCCGACTTGTTCAGTTTGATTTTTAAGGTAATTTCTCTGCAGCAGGTGTTTTGATAAGCTGTGAGATGAGAAGCATCTTGAGTTTAGAGGTTTGATTCAGCAGCCAGACGGGTGAAAAAAGGAAAGGCAAATTCCTCATTTTCACCGAACTGCTCAGAATTATGCTTATTCCATCCACAGAGAGAGCGTGGCGGAGAGCGAGTCTTTAATTGAGGTTTTATCCATTTAAGCTGTCACTAAGAGACCAACTCTGAAACCTTTTAACCGCTCTTCTCTCAGTAATGACACAAATCAGACTGGAAATGGCATTTGTGTCTGCTCTGGTGTGAACGCATGTGTGTTAGCTCGCGTTAGCGTTTGCAAGGTGGGAGGGTAATTATGCGGAAATTGGGAAATGGCTAAGTGAATTATGACCTTGTTTCAGCAGAAGGTTTTAATCAGTTCCAGCCAGGCCAGAGAGGGAGGCAGAAACGTTCGCTGCCAAAGCACTTCGCTCATGATGGCAGCAGTAAAACTGACACTCAGCCAGTAAGATGTGTCAAAAAAACCAGTCAATCAGCCGGAAGCTCCGGGAGAAACTGTCAAACCGGAAAACTTCTGCCGGAAAAATCAGCTTTTATGATGACAATGAAGTTAGATTTCTGAATTTATGTATTGTTTAATGTCACTTTGTTTACAAAATGTTTTCACTGTCAGAAAAAAACACTTATTTTACAAAACAGATAGCGAATGGAAAATATAATAATGATAATTCTTTAACCATTTTTTCTTAATTTTGCCCATAAAATTCTATTAAACTTTTTAATGCATAATTTCACTGTAAAAAAAAGTTTTGTTGATTCAGAATTAACCTGTAAACATTTTCTGAAATTTTTTGTTTTTTATTTGAGATATATTGTGGAAATTTCAATATAAATGTTGATCCGATTTTTCCATATAGAAAATTAAAAACACTGTAATCACAATTTATCTTTCGTTATTATTTTTGCCGATTCATTTTCAGTCACATTGTGTATCTTCAATCACATTTTGTCCTGTTTTCTTACCTGTTACAGTAAGAAATCTTTGTCTTACATAATCACGGGGACAATGTTTGTGTTTATACTGATTAACTTTAGTTTTCATCACATTGAGTAACTCGGCCGCGACTGTTCGCGATTTGTTTTAAACGGAATTGTAAAAAATCGTAGACGCTTTCGGCTGGAATTACACTGCTAAAAACATTTTTATGTTTGTTATGTTTGCGACATTCACACTAATATATTTTTCACACTAATTATCTCCTGATTTGCTTTTGTTTTTTGTTTATTTTATCGCACTTGGAGAGATTCTTGATTTAGTCTCGGATCAGTCACAGCTTAGTTTCATTTAGTTTTTTTGTTGCACCTTCGGCCTCATTGAAACTAAATTGAGAAGGTTCCAAATACATTTCAAACATGTGACGACTCTGGAATGATTAGGAGATAAAAGATGTTTTACAAATTTCCCAAACATCTTCAAAATCCCAACGATAAGAGAACAAGACCCTGCAGCTTGTGAGGAACTGAGACCCTTGTGGATATTTAGAGACATTATTGGAAACTCGCTCTTTGCTATTTGTCGCCAGCAGCCGCAGCTCAGACGTCTTTCTCTGATTTCTTTGTATTTTTGTGATTCTCCAATAAAAATGAAAACGTGCATTAACAATGTTCATCTTGCTTCTCTCGTGTGTGAAGATGGTTTATGTGTTATTGTTTACAGTGACAGAATGAAGAGAATTTCAAGCTCGTGTGTTTGGACACAAATAGTTTTACAAGTTTAGTGTAGATACACTGATGAATCTGACTCTTCAGATGTGTGTCGGGTCAGCAGTTCTGCCTGTAAGCCGGTGTTTCTTCTGGCCTGGTTGTCTGTTTCTGCCAGTGTTGGATCGATGGCTTCTTACAGATGCTGCACTCTCGTCCTGAATGTTTCAGCCTGTTCTCCGTCTCCCTCGCTGTGTAGCTGCTACTCAGTGCCTCTCGTCTTTTCTCTGCCTCTTTGTCTCCCCTGTTGGCCTGCCTTCAAGGCATCACTTCCTCTCCACCTTCTCATTGTCCTTATTTTCATTGCTACATGTGCTCCAGACTCCATTTGGTTGAGCTCTCCTCGTGTGTAAATACTGTGTGTGTTTATAGTTTCCACATTTTGTCATGTTTTGTTTCATTCATGCCACCAGTCAGTCTGTGATCAGGGTCTCCCACCTTTAGGTCTTAGTTTGATTAATTCTGTGGTTCGGTTTCTGTCCTGGTGTTGGAGTTAGATTAGATTTGTACCATGAGCAATTAGTCTCACCCCTCCTTTTCACTGGACGCGTCAGCAGCACGTAGCGTTTTGCAATCAGCCATCTTACACATGCATCCCTCGCGCAAGCGTGACATCCAGCTGGTTCTGGAAGATCATGAAATCTCATGAGAAAATCTAAAACACGCGTGATTTCATCAGTACACACAACAACAGGGAGAAAAACAACAACGTGTATCTAGAAGGTATGTGGCTTATTTTTACACCACCTACAGACTTCAAACCCGTCACAGGTACTGTACTTTCTCGTTGTCTTGCAAACGAAAATCTGCATGTGTCCTTTTATTTTGAAACGGCCTGATTTCCTGTCTGGTCCAAACTTAACGGCTGAACTTGATGCGTTTTAGAAGCGTAGTGTTAAAAAAATAGAACTGCAACCTAATGCTTGCAACACGACGCCTCTGAGACGCGTCTCATGCACGCTGCTTTGCACGTCAGTGGGAACAGTCTCATTGACTTTAATGCGTGGCTATCAGCCGCGTATTACGCGTCGCTAACGTTGCGCATCTGTTGTGCGTCCAGTGGAAAGGAGGGGCTACTTCAGTTTTCAAGTGTTTTGCTTTCTCTCGTTTCCACACCTTTATCTTAGTAGTTTTTATCCTGTGAGTTGTTTTTTTTTTTATCAGTAGTTTGGAGTTAAGATACAAACTAATGTCTCCTCACTTAGTCTGAGAATTTAGTTCATGTCCTGCAGCTGTTCTCTGTCATCACACTCACTCCACACACCTGTCTGTCTATTTAAACCCCATTGTGTCTCTTGTTCTTTGCTTGTTTGTTGAATGCACTTCAAAACCCTAGTTAGTTTCATCTTTGTCTGCCTGTTTGGATTTTTCTCTCTCTTTTGGATCACCTGGACTCAACCTGTTTGTTGGACTGTCCCTCTGGCCTGTAAGTTTCACAACTCACAACTGACTGTTGAATCCATTCTGGATTTGGTTACTAGTTCTGACCTGTCTTCACATCTTAAAGTTTGTTCAATCTTCTCATCTGTGCATTTGAATTCAGCCTCTTTAACAAATGCAACAGTTTGTGTCTCAGTTGTAAATTCCTTCCTGAAGCTCTTCACCGACCATGAAGGAGGAGCGTCGGTTCAGAGGAGATTCTGGTGTTTCAGGATCATGTTAGATTTTGCTGCTTCTTTCCATGATCCATCTTTAACTGGTGTTTGTGGATCACATGGTGTTCACAGTGATATCTGGATGTGTTCTTGCGCCCATGAAGTGACGTCCAGAGGAGAATCATTTCTGTTTTTAATGCAGCACTTTCTTGTGCCGGTAAATCACAAGGACACAGTTTTGACCTTTGACCTTGACCCTTGCACACAAAGATTTCTCCAGATTCTCAGAATCTTTTGATGATAGTGTGACCTAGACGGTTGGATCTTCAGATTTTTTTTTACAGATTTACATTTTTCTCATTCTTTCACAATCTTTAGATCCAGTTTGTCTAAGGTTGGTGAATCTTTGTCCATCTTCACATCTGAGAAGCTCTGCCTCTCTAAAATGCTGCTTACTGAGCTGTTGCCATTTAATGTAATTAGTTGTCTAAAATTCCTACTGTTTCTATAAAATGTTGAAATAGAGATTCAACATCTGGTTTAATGTTCTATTGGTTATATGGATTTGTGATATTTACAAATCATTGCATTCTGCTTTATTTACATTTTTATAAAGTGTCACAGCTATTTAGGGTTTGGGGGTTAGAATCACAGCTCTTATGTTCTGATATTGGATAGAAGATGGACCTCGTCTCAGTGATACCAGTGAATAAAAGAGATCTTGAAAGCCAAGCAGACAAATGAATTTTGTCATATGAAATATAAAAAAATGTAATTAGAGTCATTTACAGTCATAAAACTGTAATTTTGTCATGGTTATCAAAGTCCTTTCATGGTCAAACTGTAAATGTTACAGCACTCAGAATGTTTTATTTTATTTTTTGTCAATATGACCTTTTCCGTGGAGAGCTTATGAAATCCTTAATGGAATATTCTCTTTCATCAGGTGAAAAAGTGAATAAATGCACTAAATTTGTACTAAAATGTACACAAACTGGATCATAGTTATTCTCATGTCAAGAAGCACATATGCGGTATCTGTGAACTGTGTGTCTGCACAGTTTTATTATTAATATTCCCATACTTTTAACCTCTATAATTACCTGTTTTTTTTACATGTATTTATGAGGTCATCAGTGGAGATAGTTAGAATGAGGTACTCATCCTCTATGCTAACAGGCCACATATCTGTTGGCTCTCCTCTCTGCTCTGAGGTGCAGGCGTGTACAACAGGTCCTTCTCTAAGACGCCACATCAATTAATCTGTGCTATCTCTTTGAACCACGTCCTCTGTCGTGTTTCACTGTCTCACATTTAATGACAGTGTAAAGGCCGGGACAGCTGCTTGAGGTGGATACGCTCACAGTCTTTATTTTGCTGGTACGATGGGGAGGGAGAGGGAGTGGAGGGGGGTTGTGGGGTTGCAGGGTTCTTGTAATGAATGTACTGCAGTTAAAAAGAATTCTGTGTCACTTCCCTGGAGAATGAGGAAATAAAGGTGGTGGAGGGACAGAGGGAGGGAGATGTGGGAGGAGATGTTGCAAAAAAGTGTGTGTTGTGTTGATGGAGCAGAGCAACCAGGCAAACACTCCTCCCGTCCTGTGTGTGTATCTGAGCGCGCTCGCGTGTGTTTGTGCATCAGTGTAAATGAAAAGGGAGAAAGCAAACATGTGAATGCCCCACAGTCTACAAGCAGACTACCTACACATGCATTCGACCCATACATATGCATAATTCTTCCTTTTCTCCTCCCTTTATGTCTATTTCCATTCTACCCTTCAGTTTTCTTACCTCCACACGCACATGCATGCAGGGAAAACTCATTTTCACCGGGACAATCTCTGTCATTACCTCCCACAGATTCCTCGGGGGAGTACATTGTTATTTTCTACCAGCCACAATCAAATAAAATAGAGCAACGAGAGAACACACTCCTCCACACAGTCATATAGAAAAAGTCACCTCATGCGGTCTCCGTTTACTAAATTGTGACTGAACAAAACCGGATGATGTCAAGCATCCGCCCACTTTATTTGCATGCCGTAAAATGTTGCTCACGCTTCTGTTTAACCCCCTTGAGTTGGACTGTAAAACATATGTTGCATCACCTGTTGCCTTTTTTCTCCTGCAGTATCAGTTCTGGTAATTAAATGACCTCCTCATCTCAGAATGGATTCAGAAATGTGAGAAGATGATCACTGATATCAGTTTAGCTTCTCTAGATCTGTTGTCCTTTCAGAAGTGTAGTTCGGCTCTGGGTTATTTAACAGCTTAGATTAGTTCAGACTAGGTTTTATTAAGCCAACGACTTCCTGCACTCTTACCCCTCCTTTCCATCGGACGCGTCAGATGCGCGTTACTGCAGCAGCACGTCTCGCTCGCGTATGCTGCTGCTTGGCCCTTCCCACCGGGTGTGCATGTAGCGCGTAGCAGCAGGGAAGCAGCTGTCACCGAAAGAACACGAAGTCACGCGAGATTAGCAAAATCACGCGTGACTTCGTCAGTATACACAACAACAAGCAGAAAAAACTACAACATGGCTCCAAAAGGTTTGTGTTTTATGTTCTGTCTGTTTTATAATCGCCAATATGTTTATGTTAAGTCAGGGAATATCCAAATTCACTAGGTGATAACTTCTCACCAGGCCTCACAGGTGTTTAAGTAAAGCAACTGGAAAGCAGTGCATTTTATTCTGAAAATCTCCGGAAGCTTCTCTCCATTTCCGCATCTGATTTCCTGTCTTCCCCTTTCCAAAATGTCGAACTTGACACGTTTCAGAGGCGTAGCGCGTAGAGTGTCGCTCCTGAGACGCGGCCGACTCGCGCTGCTGACGGATTCGGTGGAAAGGAGGGGTTAAAACAAACTGAAAGTTTTATAAATCTTTACATTGCTGTATAATTTAGCAACACATTGTTTTATTTTACCTAGAATTCTGTGGTTGTTATCAAGCACAGATGGTGGCAGCAGTTAGTTTTACCTCTTCCACTGCAGTCTGGAGCACTTCCACAAGGAATATCATCATATTTCTTCCATTGTCATGAAGCTTTGACAATTTTAAGACTGGAGTTTTTTTTGGAACAGCAGTAATACACTTTGGTCCTTGCTTGGTCTAGCTGTTAGCTTCTCAGTCTGTTCAGAACTTATTTCTATTTCTCCAAATTGAGGTTGTTCACCGAGAGATACAGAAAAAATACTTGTTCATAATCTTTCTACAGAACTTAAAAGATCTGAACTATTGTTAAAAGAAAAGGAACCAGATTGAGGAAAATAAATCTTCCAGAGTGCAAAGGAGAAGAGAGAGGGCGGTAACAAATGGGGAAAGGTTGCGCCTTGCAGAGCCGAACTGCCAAAACCCTGGACAATTGTGATGAAAACCACCGTTCACATGACCACAATAGCAGCTGAGTGACAGCGCTAAAGCAGCATGGAGGAGCTTATCCTGATCACTCAGGGCCTTGACTGGGGAAATCACAATGCCCTGGAGATCTGTCCTTTTTTGGAGCTTGGAGGATTGCAGAGTGCCCACGGTCTCAAGGCTTGGCCCCAAAATGTCCCTGACATTACCATATCAATGCTGCCTTGGTTATTCCGCCAAGGACCAGGGCGTCTAGCGATAGCGCTCCTGGTTAGCATCGCTGTGCCTCCACGGGGCCATTCAGTGGGATGTCAATGCTAACTCGATACCATGTGTGAATAAGAAGAGCGTAAGCTCAATTCTGTCACTTGAACCCATGCGCACAGTACATTCAGTCCGTTGGTGTTTCTCCATGTCCTGCTTTATCTCTCTGTCCCACTCTTGTTTTTTACATTCTGAGTTCTTAATATAAACACACATTAAAAGACTGAGTATTGACCTTCGGTGTGTTTTTGTTCCAAATGAAATGTGTCAACAGCATGATTTACATAAAGTATTAAACATTTAGAATTTCTAAAAACTGACATTCAGCTTGTGTTCGGTTTCTCATTAGATTCAGTTATTCTGATGCAAAATTTCTATCAAACATTTACATTTCTATAAAAAGTTGTGTTGGTGAAACTTTGAGAAGAGGTTAAATAATTTAGTCTGTGTTCTCACTTTATTCACACACTGTCCATAAATCTACTTATAGATACATAAGGATGGAAGTTTTTGAAGCAAAGTCTTTAACTTTTACACTTTTTGTTGCATTTTTTCTTCATTTATTTAAAGGGGTTGCATCTCTGACTTGTTCCAAGTTGCTTTTTGGTATAGAGTTCTGCATCAGTCTCATTGATCACTGTGCCATGATTATTATGTAGGCTGCACCACTTTAAAAAGACTACTGCATAGATTAAAATAAAAAATCCTGCTAAAATTTTATAACTGATCTGTCTTTATCTGCGATCTGGACATGGATCTGGTCCACTAGTTGGACCAGCTCTTCTTTTCCCACAAACAGAAGTCCATGTCCTTCTTCTGAGACGACACTGGTCACTGCTGTGGGCTGGAGGACATACTGACCACATTTCTTCCTGTTACAAAGGAGTTGTTTCTTTCCACTGTCGCCATGTGCTGCTCAGAATAAAACGGGTGATAAAAAGAATGACGTTTTATAAAGTGTCATTTTCTAATCCGCTGAAACGGATCATAGTGTTGTTATTGATGTGAACTGGATTTGTGTTTTGAGAAGACTTTTGTTGTGAATTGGTGTAATATAAAAAAAAAACATCAAATTGTCCAGGGTTTGAGTTTCAGGTTTAGTAAATCTGCCTTGTGAGATTTTTTTTATGTTGTGTTTTTTCTTTAGTGTCATTGTGTTTACTCTTGTACTCAGTTCACTTATTCCGCCACACTTGACTGACATCTGTTTGATTAGCTCCTTCATCCCTCTCCTTGTTCATTAGTATAAATACTCCGACGCCCTTCTTTCCACTGGGCGTGAAGCAGCATGAATTGGACGCGTCTCAGAAGCGTAGTGTCGCAGTTCTGTTTTTTATGCACTGCACTTCTAAAACACACCAAGCTCAACAGTTTAGTTAGGACCAGACAGGAAATCAGGCATTCGTGAAAAGTAAAATACCCAGAAGTTTCAAAATAAAGGACTTGTGCAGATTTTGTTTGCTTGACTACAAAAAATACATTACCTGTGACGGGTTTGAAGTCTGAAGGTGGTGTGAAAATTAACCACATACATTCTGGATACATGTTATCATCTTTCTACCTGCTTGTTATTGTGTGTATTGACAAAATCACGCGTGGTTTCTCAGTTCTCATGTGATTTAATCTCCCAGGACCTGCTGGATGGAACGCTTTCGATACAACAAGACAAGCGACTGATTTAGGGAGCAAAACGCATCGCGTCGGTTACACATCTGGTATAAAGTAGGGGTTAGTTTCATTTACTCATCGTCGAACCTTCCACTGTTTGCCCACCAGTTAATTTATTTTGTTACTGCTTTGCTCTTTGTTGTTTGTTCAGCTCCTCTTTAACATCAGCCTTATTCATTTATTAAAAGATTCTTTACAGTCTTGTTCTCCATGTTTTCACCTTCATTCGTGTCCATTCATCAACACATTATGACCCAAAAATGTTGATGATCGAATCCTGGTATCTGACGTAGATATAAATCGGTTTTAATAACAGATCATACCAGCTGTTATCAGCTGTCCTTTCAGGTTGTAGAAGATACATTTAGATTTGAAGTTACTAATAATGTCTGTGTACAAACTAATAAATGCACATTGTGCAACACTTTCTCATGTTGTTGTAGTAAAATCTGAAAATATATATATATATATATACCTAGTTTACCTTTTTTTTTTCCAGAAAGCCGTTCTTAGCAAAACTCAGTGGAAAGTTGAATGTCGTTATTTATTGTGTTAGTCCATAAAGTTGAGGCTTCGAGTTGTAATTTCACTGCACTAAAGGAATCTGTTCTGCTTCAGCCAATAGGAAGGCTCCTTTTTGGTGGGTGTTTAACACATTTAACAACATAGACCTTGTTTATTGCCTGAGGTTTGCCTAACAGAAGTGTATTTTTCAGTATCAGCACCAAATATCAAATCTGCCCGTCTTTCATCAAAAACACTCTTGTTCAAGGAGAAAGAGAGAAAATACAGTTAAGTAGGGAAAGGAAGTGATTATGTTTTAAGAACAGGTTACACCCTCCATGTTATGTGAGGATATTGTATCACAAGACTCGAGCAGTATTACGGTGTTTATGAAGTTATAATGGTATCAGATAATAGAGGGTACAAGCCACAAAGTAGTCCTAACCTGATTATTACGCAACAGGGAGGAAATGGATGATCTAAAGACTCACAGGCCAATTTTAAATGATGCAGAAGGGACAGAAAATAAAAAAGAGAGACTGGAAGAAAGGAAGGAAGGAGAAAATCGATTAAAGGATGGGAAACTAAAGGGGCAATAAAGAGAGGAAGATGATAAAGACAGGTGAGATATTGGCGGTAGATTCTCTGCTTTGTCATTGGAAATTAGAGCCACAGGGCAGGACAATGAATCAGCTGTTCTTGTTTTAATCTCCCCATCTACACTGGAGATCTGTCACTGGGATATTGACAGCGAGCTGAGAGGTTATCATGTGGCACGTTGAGTCTTGGTAACAGGTTTGTCATTTGTAATTAGAGCGAGAAAGGTAAACTGGCTCATTTCCTCTCACCTCTCCCTTGTTTTCTGGCTGTGTCTGGATATTGACAGACAAGTGATGGGACACACACACGTGCATGCACTAACACACATTTGATAGGCCAGGTTGGATTCCATTAAGTAGAGTTTGTCAGTTTGTCGGTGAAGTGTTGGTTTGAATGCTGATGGCCAGAAAGTGAATTCCCTCACAGCTTAACGGGATCAGAGGCAGCTTGCTCAAACTCTCACAACACTAAGGGTGACTATGACTATTTTCTGTCAGTCACATACACACGCAGACTATCTGGTGTTGTACAACCATGTTGTCACGGTCCGTGCAGTTCTGAGTTCTGGTCACGGTTAAAAAGGCTTCCTACTTGCGAGGAGGGGGTCTGTGGTCAGAAGACGAAGAAGGCGATGGGGGAGAAGGGCAAAATAAAGGGAGTGTGAGATTATAGGAAGGGGCTAACAGTGGGAGTGGGCGGTTGGATTGACCAACGAGAATGTGAAGGGGGGAAGATAGATACTGAAGGTGGGTTCTCTGAGTATGAAAGGCTGCACGCCTCCTTTTCCGAGCCATTGATGTATTCGAATGCTAAGTATGTAGCGCTGGGCCTCGACCGATCTCTGGGAGAGACCAGCTTTTGATAGGCACAACCAAAGTCTGGGACAGATCCCTTCCATGCTATTCATATGCATATCTCTGTTTGTGTGTGTATGTGTGTGTGTGGGCATGTACAAACTGTTATTGAAGTAACTGTTTTTAGCTTTTTGTGCCAGTGGTAAATTGGTTTGAATTCCATATCAATGTGAGCATGTTTTAGGCTGTTTTCAGCATCACACGCCCTAATCCTTAATTAGCCCTGAGAAGCATGGCGGATTTTTGGGAGATGTTTTTAAAATTTTGTATCCAACGTTTGTGTGTGTGTAATTTAATGTTCCATGAAGGGAACGTTTGAACATGCTTGGTTTCATGTCCGGCCACACTATAACAGACCACATCTGTTCATGTAATTTACCATCTGTGGAGGAGGACGGACTGTCTCACCCGTCTGTCCGGGGACGCGCCAATCAACAGAGTAAACAGTTGTCAATTTACGATTCAGGGAACCATTGATGCATCTAGTCTCAAAGTTTGTCACTTTTAATGTTTCAAAAATGACAGACAACTTTCAGATAAAAAAAAAATTAAAAAAACAAAATGTGAAGTTCCTTAAACACCAAAGTATTTGAAAAAAAGATTGCCAGAGGAGTAACGGTACCTGGAACATGGTCTGATAGACCAAATGTACAAATACAACTGAAATCAGATCATAGACTGGACACATGAAGCGCCCCTTAGTGGCTGGAGTTTTTATTTTTAAGACTCCGCCCCCTCACATCCCAGATATTTTTCTTCCCCACGCACCGACTTCTGTTGAGTCACAGAATTCTTACCTTGCTGCTGCATGTTTAAATAAATATTTTCTAATACATTTAGTTCAAATTAGCCATTTGATGCTACCATGACTGTAAGTGGGTGGGACTTATAATAGTGCTATTAGAGAGTGTCGTAGCTTCGGGGAATGTCCTCTTAAAAAGGCCCTTCAATTAAAAAATGTTTTTTCTGAGGTTTCTGTTGAATATTTTAGCTCCACAGGTGTTCTTACCTTCATAGTGGGTGTGAAAACAGGTCAACAAGTTCTCTTTCAGTTTTTATCTCTCAAACTATGCAGGTGGCGATAAAACCCGAGTTTGAACGGCCTGTATCTGTTTTGTCACAACTCCTTTGTTTGTTAGTATTTGGCAGCTCCTGCAGTTGAAACCACGCCTAGCTTGCTGCTGGCTAAAAGCTGTTAGCATAATGTAGCAAACAGGAAGACACAACATCTGACGTTGCCATGCGCAGCGGCACTATCTTGTTATTGTGATGCAATAACATTATAAAATATAGTTTTAGTTTTGCATCTCTTATCTGAGAAATAAAGGTAAAAAGATCTAATTAAATCATTTAAATTTACAATAAATTGCTTTCATCAGTGATGATTAAGGTAAAAAATGGTCAGAGCACAAGTCAAAGAGTCAAAGAGGGGCGTGGGGGAACAGAGTGGTCTGCATTCAACACATCTGATACCTTTTTACTCAACATGTTCACGAACACTCAGAAGCAGTCGCAGTCTGAATCTTGAGGTTTTTCTCCCACAGTCCACTTCACTCTGTTTCTCTCCTTCCTACTTGGATTTCTCTTCCTGCTTCAACCTTCGTCCTCTGTCTGTTCATCTTCCTCTCACCTGCAGACTCCCTGGGCTGTTTGCGTGTGTGACAGTGTGTGTTTCTGCTACAGTCAGCTGGGGTGTGTGTCAAAGAGCTACTGCCTTAATATTTCCATTCACATTCTCCTCAAATCGTATGGATCTTTCAGAACAGTGTAAAACTTAGTACACAGAGTATCGGTGCAAGATACTCATGTGGCTTTCGTTTCCAAGTGTGTGCACGTGTGTGTGCATGTGTGCTAGAGGCACTGGAGGTTATTTGATCTCATTGTGTTGTTGGGGAGCAGGCTGCTCTCTTGCTTTATGACCTGCACTGTAGGGAGATATTCAGCTTCACCTGCCTCTCCTCAACAATCCATCATCCCCCCGTTCAACATTGAAACACTCCACTCATCTTATTACTTCCTCTCACACTCCCAGAAACATTTAAGACTTTCTCTTGCTGCCTTGCACTTACATGCACTGTATCGTGGCTCCCTGTGGCATGTCATGACGGAAACGGGAGACGAAACCCTCACGGTAAAACAATCAAACGAGCTGCAGAAGAAGTTTAATTAATGCAGACAACAACGATTCAAAGCAGAAATCACATCTGTCCACTTTCTACACACAGCTGATCTCGTTTAGGATCCTGAAGAATTCTAGTGGTCGTGAGGCAGGAGGCAGGGTTCAGTCCCAAGGGTCAGTTATGAATCTTAGTTAGCGTAAACTGCATGTTTAATAAGAATTATATGACTCTAAACACACAAACATACAAGAGCAGAGGAAAAACTATCTGAGCTGTGATGGTGTATAATTGAGGGTGTGTGTGTGTTCTAATAGTGTTTTAGTGTGTGAGTCTAAGTTGTCGCCGTGTGAAAGCTCCATGGCTCCTCCGTTAAGAAGTTGAGATGTGTGGTAAACCAAACGAGGACGACGACTCCGCTAATGACTGTTTTGCACACTTCATCAGATTGTTCGCCTCTAATATCGCCTCGTATCACTCTCCAGCACCACCGGCGCTTAATAGTGTGTGTACGCTTGATCGTCTTTGTGCTTTTGTGTATGTCGGACCAGCACGTATATTGTTTTGTAGAGCCATTACGATTTAATAAGCATGGTGGAATGAGCAATGCGTTAATGCTTCGGCAACATGAAGTAATGACACAATAAAACAATTAAATACGGTGCAGGAGAATTACTTTTTGAACAAGCAGCACCTAGAGGCAATTTGACTGAGACAAATACACAGAAAATACAGATGAAGCTTATTAAAAGCCTCTTTCTTTTTTTTCTGAAGAGTATAAAAAAATATTTAGGATTTTTTTTTTTGCTGTGTATTGAAAACAGATTATTCAATTATGAAAAAAGAAGCTTTTTCATAATTTATGGATGTTTTTTTGAAACTGAATCATTACCTATTCATCACCTTTTTTGATTTATTCTCATCCAATAAAAAACATGACATCTAAAAGTTTTAGAAGAAGGTTCAGAGTTAGAGAGTATGCAGCGGTAAAACAACTGTGAAAACAGCAAGTTTCAGTTCATCTTTGAGCCACAAGCTGTAAACTGTTATCTCCGTCCTGCGATTAAAAAAACTGCAGCAGAAACTTTGCAGCATGGTGACGGACTCGCCACAGCTGTGGCTGCTGTGGGTTTGGCCCGTCTGGACTTCTCGTGTTGTTTAACTGATCGGAACGCGGGGAAAAGGCGTATGAACTGAGATGTAATTTACCAGCAGGGCATAAATAAACTCTGTTCCACCGTCTCAGGCAGCTGACAACAAACGGTCCCGTCTTATGGATGTATTTTTGAATGGAATTGGACATTCGACTTGTCATTTCTGGGGTTAATCAAAATGCACTCAGTGGTTAAGAAATGCCACAGACTTAAGTTGGAAACGTTTTCACAGAACACTGTGGAATTCGGGTTCTAACTGTGTTCTATGTGTGTAACAGTCGTGTTTACATCTGTGATTAAGTTTGAATTGTGTGTGTGTGGTGAGTAATTCTCTGACTTTTTCCACTCGCAGATTTCTGAGGTGGTTTGTCAAAGTTTACGTAGGTTTTAGTTTACAACTCTGTCTTTGTGTTGAAGTTTTTCCTCTTTGTGTGCTCTCGTCTCCCTCGTGTGTCTTTATGTGTTTGCTCGTCCAGATCTGTTGAGAATTAAGATCGAAAACCCATTTACGGAGGTCACCTACCTATAGCTGCTATTTGTCTGTTGAGAAATGGAAACTTTACCCTCTGCCAGCCTCTTCTTTGTCCCCATTTTTTCAGAATTCCCTGAAAAATATCTCCCTCGACCTCTCCCACCCAGATGGTCCCGTCTTTCTCATTTGAGGAGATAAGAGGAGAGATAAAAGGTTAGGAAAGAAATGAGGTAATTTGTAAAAGAAAGAGAGAGGAGGAATAAACAGGGCATGATACCAGTAACCACGAGATGAAGGATGGAGAACAAAGCCTTGTCCAGATAAAAGATTATTTAGTTGTAATTTGCTTCTGTAAAGAGTTTGTTACCAACAGGTCAGTCAGTTTTCTATGCAGTAACTCATAGCAAGTAAAACACCGCACTAATCCAGATGTGCCATTAGCTCGGTGTGTATTTAAAGAGGCCATTCCATTAAAAACGGTTTTTCTGAGGTTTCTGTTGAATATTTTAGCTCCACAGGTGTTCTTACCTTCATAGTGAGTGTGAAAACAGGTCAACAACTTCTCTTTCAGTTTTAATCTCTCAAACTACGCAGGTGGTGATAAAACCCGAGTTCGAACAGCCGGTACTTGTTTCGTCACAACTCCTATGCTCGTTAGTATTCGGCAGCTCCCGCAGTTGAAGCCACGCCTCGCAAAGCTGTAGCATAAGACGTAGCAAACAGGAAGAGAGAACGTGCGCTGTTGCCATGTGCAGCGGGGCAGGAAACAGTATACCTTGCTCTCATAGGCTAGTTTGTTAGCCAATCAGAGTCCAGCAAATTCAGATAATGAATATGAACAAGCTCCTGCCCGAAGCCTGACGGAAGGAGCCGGAACCAGCCGAATTTTGACGCAGACAGATTGAAAGGTCTGTTAATCAGTGTTTTCTAACATTTTTTAAATATAAAATGTTTCATATTACAAGTTAATAGTCTGTTTTAAATGTATACTAGGAATTTTAAAATTCCCATTTCAAAACCAAACTAATGGTTCATTATCCCATTCCTGAAACTATCTTGTCAGAGGCAATGAGTGATTTCTCAAGTTGTTTAGTGGGTAGAATACTCTCCTTCCTCCTCGGTTTTTAGAAATGTCAGTCAGCTTTGATGGTCGAAGGAGGGAAAACCCCCAAATTTCCCCCATTAAAAAACACAGAAGTCGAAAGATTTGTGTTGTTGAATAACTAGGGCAGTTATTGCTTTGTTGCCAACGGAGTGCCAACTTATAATGTTGTCATAAATCAAATATTTGCAGCAAGCTACACGAGCTAGTTTAAGGTTTGGTCTAATAAACCACCTGCTGCAGGTTCAATTAACACAGCTAGCCAATATCAACTAGTCTAGTTTCCTACTTTTATTTACAAAGCCATCAGAGGAACAAGCTAAGAGTTGGTTTGATTTTTGGTCCAGTAAAAACAGCTAACTAATAACTGTTGAAGCTACAACCTAGCAATTTCAACTAGCTAACATTTGCTAAGATCTTGTTAGACTGGCAAAGTTAATTTGCAAGGCAGCCAGAGAAGCACCTTTACTTACTTTTTAATGCCACACTGACTTAGAATGAAAATTTGCAACAAGCTACAAGAGTTAGCTTCTTTTTCAATCTAATAAAAGAACCCACTGATAGCAGATTATCCAGCTAGCTCTTACCTAGCTAACATCAGTTTGTCAAGCACCTAACTTCAGTTTAAAGAGCTGCCAGAGGAGAGCTAGTTAACACTTTTTAAGGAAACACTATATTTAAATGGCAGAAGTTGCTCTTATTCTAATAAAACAATCTACTGTCTCAATACGCTGCTATTTAACTAGCTAACATCAGCTTATCAGGCTCCTGTGTTACTTTAGAAAGAGAGAGGGGCAGAAAAAATGAGATATTTTGCACAATGAGTACTTGTACTTGAACGCGATATTTAAATGTAGATGTTTTCTGCTATACCTTACATCTGAAACACTATTTAAGCCCCTGGCTGTCTGATGTTTGAGCTAACAGCATTATTATAAATAACACAAACCCGAAACAACCTATGCTTGTAGTTTTACTTTCACGCTTTCTAAAAAAAAAAAAATCCCTTCACCATTATGCAAATGCTCTCAGCTACTAAAGGCTAACAGTATTTGATTTAGTAATTTTATGAATTATTATGATTTATTTAGCTCATGTTTGCACAAACACAATTTGGTTGAGCTGGAAATCTATCCCTGACTATTAGAGTAGTTAATGAGTGAAGGGAAGAGTAATTTTAGATAATCAAAAGATGCAGCTGATATAAATATTCCCACATGGATTCTGATGAGTGAGTAATGATTGTGAAAACTTTAATGACTATCACAGCACGAGACAGCAACATAATGACTGTTTATTCTTACTAAATCAGCATTTATATTCACAATACAAACCAGATGCTCTAACTGACACATCTTTAACATCAAATTTGAGACAACAATAAAGACAGAGTCTCAGTTTTATAGATTGGGCTTTTATTGAAAGTTCTTTTATATTAAGGTTGGATAAGGTTTTTAATCATGTACCAGGGGGTCTAAATAAAAGCTGCTTCACTCTCTGCTCTTCATCTTTGCTACAGCACAAATGGAACCTCCTCAACCTCACCACGTTTAACTTCTCTGATGTTTGCTGTTGAATTGTAAATGTTTCTTCTAAATGTTGTTTATCTCTGGTGACTTGACAACTTGGAGACAACGTTTCTCAGCCCTCCTCACATTCCTGTTCATCATGTCAGACTCACATCACTAAAATAAATCAGATACTGTTGCTACTGCGAGAGTTTGAGTTGCAGCTCCAGGGAATTTCCAAATCATCGGATCCCGACATTGTCTGTAGTTACATTTTCACACAGAGGGGAGAAACAATTCTTTGTAATTTCCTGAAATTGCTTGTTTTACAACCATTAGGAACTGTTTACACGGTGTAACAACCAACACCAGTCTTAAAAATAAGCTAGAGTGATGGATGGTCTTTGTACAGTCTTCAGGGGTGGTTGTGGCTCAGTGGTTAGAGCGGTCGTCTTCCAATCGGAAGGTTGGTGGATCAATCCCAGCTTCCACCACCACATGTCGAAGTGTCCTTGGGCAAGACATTGAACCCCATGTTGCCCCCCGATTTGCACGTCGGGTTGTGTGAGTGTTAGCCCCTACCTTCTCCCCCTGGTTTACATATCGGGTTGTGTGAATATAAAACTTGTAGTGTGAAAGCGCTTTGAGTGGTCTGAATGACTAGAAAAGCGCTATACAAATACAGGACATTTACATTTACCATTCAGGAGTCATCCAGTTCCTGTATGACAGCATGATAGAGCCACGATGGATTTCAACATGCACAAAACCTTTTGGGCAAGGCGATGGTGGTTTATCATTGAGGTGGTTGTTTATGGGGTTCCTAGGTAGGTTGCAGTGGTGGTTTTCATGATGTAGGGCTTGGCACCCTGGCCATGTTGGCCTCATGTCTTGGCTGCGACCCACTCACGCGCTTTTATTGTGATAACTTGGTTATAACTTTGACCTTTTCTGAAGCTTCATTATGAAGCGGTTCTAGAAAGTTGTGTCATGGTGGGACTTGAAGTGTAGCGCAATTATGGATCTTCATGGAAACTTGCTGTTATACTTTGCATCACGCGACTGAAGAAGAGTTTATTGAGAACATGCAACCAAGATGAGAGGAAAGATGTATCTTTCTGTAAATGACCTTGTTTCTTCCTGATTTTAATGTTGGTGATGACAGAAGTTATAAATATCCATTAAGTCATCTTACTTGTAAAATTTGACTTTTTCAGATGATGCTTTTCCCGTGAACTTTGAATGAAAAGTGTTCCACGTCTGGTCCAAGTGATATGAACCTCTTCTACAACTGTTGTGCAGGGATAAAAACAACCGTCTCTGGCGACAGACACGAGGACAGATTTCTACAATGAACAAAGTCCTTCGTACAGCCAGTTGTTGTTGTTGATTTATACAAGAAAACGACATTTTTTTAAGTTTCAGCTTGGCAGAATTTTGAGTTACAAGGAAAAAAAGAAAATGTTTACAAAACTTATTTGTCATAGCTAAAGTAAATTAGGAAGCAATATGTGGGAATTGGATTGGAAAATATGGGTTAGATTGGTGCAAGTGTGTTTTTAAATGATGTGTGGTGACCAAAGGGTGTTTGATTTGAGGATTTATGGTGAGAAATTGCATCATGTGAGTGTGAGAAAGGAAAGCGTGGAATGATGAAAAACAGGATTAGAAAGGCGACGCCGAAGGGAAGAGAGGACAACCAGTGACAGAAAGCAAGAGCATGAACACCAGTGTGTGTATTTTTGTATAAAATAAAGGGGAAAAGGAGGCGAGAAGAGGAATAAATGAGTCAAGGTGATGGAATAGTTTAAATTTGGTGAAGCAGGAAGAAGAGAGAAAGTGGTAAAGGGAGAAAAAGGCCAAAAAAGAAGACAGTTCCTGTAAGAAAGTCTGACATGAAGCTCCAACCTCAGTTTACAGCTCGTCTGTCACAGGATGACAGAAAATATAATCCTTGTTCATCAGTTTTAAACTTCTACTCTCTGAATACAACAACTAATAAACTCTTCTAGTATGGAGGGGAGATGTCTTCACCCCGAAACCTCCGGGTTTGAGGCTAGAAGGCTGCAAGCTTAAACTCCTGAAGAAGGAACTAGGATTAAAGACTTAAACTGTGTAAAATTAAACAAAACAAACAAAAGATTGTTCTCAGGTTTTTGTAGATGAGTAGAACAGTAGTTTAAATGCTCGAGTTTAGCCTTCATGCGGAACTAGATTACTTGTTTTCTGGTTTTAAAATCTTGGATAAATCAATAAGCCAATTAAAATCATGCATTCACACATTTAAGAGTTTGTTTACACATAAAGTGATTGAGTTTGCACATATCCTTATGAAGTGAAGGAGTTTCATGTCTTTATGGGTTCAAGCTAATAAACATTCTCCGAGGATACAAACAACCCTATGCAATTATAGCAGCCTGGACACTTTTAACTTGTTTTTGTTTTAACACTTAACCAACTCCTTTTTAAACTCTATTTACCTATGGTTTCTCAATAAATTAAACTGCAACAATATAACCTTCCATTGGGTATTACTAAAGCAGTGTTAAATTAAATTCTGTTTGATTAAAAAAGGCAATAAAGGACTTATTGTACTTGTAACTATTAAGGAGTGCAGGTACCAGAGATATGTCGTATTGTTTGTGAGTGAACCCAATTGATCTGCTTGGAGAGTGAATTTCATACAAACATAATATTTATATAGAAGAAGAATTAATCTGCAACTAGAAAATCACTCATGGAGTGCAGACCTCCGCCAGGCACCTCAGTCCCACCCATATTGGGATTTACACTAAAAAACTAAGAGTCTCATCTCTGTTATATCGACATTATCAGATTCATTGAACATGAAAACATCTCTAACAACTGGATCGACGTTGATTTATTATTGGTTCAGTAGTTATTCAGCAATGGTGGCTTTCTTCTGCATTGAGCTCCGGAACTTTTGAAGGAACATCAAATCTGTAACACACGTCTGATTCTACAGAGTCTCTATTATCTGTTGGCGTTTGTTGCAGGTTTATAACATCATTTGGTAACATTACGGGGCGGCCGTGGCTCAGGCGGTAGAGCAGGTCGTCTGGTAACTGGAAGGTTGCTGGTTCGATTCCCTGCTCTGCCCAGAGATTGCCTGGCCGTTGTGTCCTTGGGCAAGACACTTAACCCACCTTGCCTGTTTGGTGGTGGTCGGAGGGTCCGGCGGCGCTGGTGTCTGGCAGCCTCGCCTCTGTCAGTGTGTGTCCCAGGACAGCTGTGGCTACAAACATGTGTGCAGTTCATCATCACCAAACGTGTGACTGTGTGTGTGAATGGGTGAATGACATACTGTAGTGTGAAGCGCTTTGGGGGTCATTGGACCTGAGTAAAGCGCTATACAAGTACACGCCATTTACCATTTACCATTTGTTCTTGTAGTGATAGAAAATCTGAACCTTCCTAATTTGTGTCTTTTCTGGATCAAAGTATCTGGAATTTTGTAACAATCCAGATCAGTCCTTGATCCAGATCAGTTCTTGATCCAGATCAGTTCTTGGTATCATGTAGAACCTGTTGGGAACTCACCCTGTATCTCACCTGTAACTCACTTGGATCACCCCCAACATCTACTTACTACTTCCTCGGGCCATTTCTGACATTTCCTGAAAATTTAATCAAAATCCATCCTTAACTTTTTGAGTTATTTTGCTAACAGACAAACAAACTCTGGTGAGAACACGACCTCCTGGGGGAGGTTATAATAATTATGCCATTGCAGCTCCTCTAATGGATCGTCTACATTAATGATGTTAAAATATAAAGAAGAGACTCAGTTTGACTGAAGAGTCTCACGTTTCTGTCTGACACCATTTCACTGACACTAACCCATCAGGAACTTATGGGGATAAAACAAAAAGCACTGAGATAATGGGGAACTTGGAATCTGCCAAATCAAACATGACTCATTACCTGACTACAATAACAACAACAACAACAACAAGAGCAGTCCAACCGGAACAAAAACACTCTCGAACACCCCAGAACTATGATATTTAAAGTACTTCCTGCTCTACCTCTCAGGCTCATTAATTCAATTTAATTACAAACAGCACAGAAAACCTCAGAGACATCTAATGCAGTTATTGAAGCTCATCCGTCAGTGTGAATGAGAAGCTAATTATTGGTGTTTGGTGCATCACAACGCCGGGCGCGAGCTACAAAGCTCTGCAGACAGCCAGTTCATTTTACAAACATTTAAAAGAGATGCATGGAAAACCAACTCTTTCTCTTCCTGCTACAAACTAAAAAAAACAAACTCAGAAATGATCAGAGTCCCATGAGGTTACAGTCATTCTAAATAATTACTCTTAGATAATAGAAACTGCTTGAAAAAATCCTAAAAACCAAAACAAAAAAGCATTACTGGCAGTTAAAATGCCCACGTTATTTGCCTCAGACAGATTTTAAACAGTGTACATTACATTTATTGTTTTACATTTATTAATCAGGTTAATGTTTAACCAACCTTTATTTCTGCTGACATTAAAGCTGCTATACTTAATTTGCATAACAAATTAGCTTAACATATTTTTTTTCACGCCCATTTAAAATGTTTTAACACAGCATGGAGAAAAATATGTTGTGAAGATTAAAAAAAAAAAAAAAAAAAAGTCTTTCTCCAGTATTTGTCTAAAAACATCAACCAATCAAATGGTTTGGCCCGGAAGGAATGATTGGACAGTTTCTCCAGTCATACGGACTTCTGCATTTATTTGGCTTCTGTGCTCCTAAAAAACTGAGACATATTACCGCAGCACACCACTGCTGGGAGTGTTCGCAGCTCTACCATGTCACAGCAGGAGAAACAGCCACCGGCTGGTTCCACGTCAGGTTCAGGACAAAGTAACAATGTCAGTTGTTTGTTGTTATATTGTTTTCACTTACCGGTGATTCCATCATGTTACGATACTTGAATGATTTGCAGACCAGTGTCTTGCACTCGGTCGTCTTCTGGGGCTACGCGTGTTTCCAAACTTGGGGGGGGGCGTGGCTTAGGAATTCTACTCCACGGGAGGGGCTGAGAGTTCTATGACTTTGTTCACAGTCTAATCTAGGCAATTTGAAAACAGGGATATCAGCTTTAAACACTAATGCAATGTTAGCAAGCCCTGCAGTGAATGTGGGATCCTTGTTGATACCGTTCAGTTCAAATTAACTGAATAAACTAATGCTCAGGGAAATTCAAGATTTCTCAACATTAAATTAGACAATTTTGCAGGTTTTTTTTGTACTCGTATCGTATACATACTCGTATACATTAAATGTGGAAATTCTGCAATAATTTCACAGAATGTTTGTTTTTCACTTGAAATTTTAGTTTTGTGATTGCTTTTATTAATATTTTATTTTTTTATTGAGTTCATCATCATTTATTGTAACAAGCAGAGAAGAAAATAGAACCTGTCTTCCAAATCAGAGAAACCTTTTCCTTAAATCTGAACAATTTTTAAACATTTATTATAAAACGCTATTCATTCCTTTTCCCCATCTTAAAAAACCCTTTGCTTTTTAGTCTAATTCCCCGTCCTTTACTTACACAATAAACTCACTCACTGTGCAATGAGGCCATGCAGCACTCTAAACAAGGCAGGAAAAGTCAAGTAGGAAGCCTTTCCTCAGCTAAGCATCTCTATTCATGTCACAAATTCTAGTTAAAGACGTCTGCATGCTGATAAGATTTTCCAATTTGAGAACTGGTGGAAATACGCTGGACGAATTTTCTTCACGCAAACAAGAAAGAAAGACATTAGGGGACAGAACTTCCTGTATTAGATCAGCCAGAATTCCTGCTTTTTCTGTCCATTTCTTCTGCATTTGTCCCACACAGTTATTTAACACTTAACACTTGTGCAGAAACACACACTGACTGGTCCACTTTGTATTGTAGTCATGTAGACGGCAGTGAGCCCTTAACACACTCATATAAATGCAGAAATAACATAAAATGATTGCTTATAAATCAATGCATTTAACCCTCTATAATCCATAGCAATGGAGAGATGCTAGTTTCTGTTTCATCGGCATAAAACTTGACGTCATGTCACGGCTAACGACCATGCAGAGAGCGACGCGTGAAGCGAGGACGGGAGGAGGAAATCCGGGGAGGTAGGAAAGTAAACAAGATGAAAAAGTAGAGTCAAGAGACAAGGAGCTAATAAAGGAAAGGCATGAAGGCTGACAGTGCAGATTTCTGCTCAGTTGGATGTCCAGAGTGTTGTGAGTTTCACACTTCTGAAGTTTCTTTGTCTCAGTTCGACTTTCTAAACCAACTGGTAATGGAAGTCTGTGTGTTTGTGTGCAAAATAGATCGGGAGGGTCTTTTTTTTGCATTAATGACAATATTTAAATGTTAGTAACATTATATATTTATGTTTTTTAGCAGGTTTATCTTGTCAGTTCAAAAAACCCTAAAAAACTTCAGACCTTGTCTATATGAAAACACAGTTTTTGTCAAATCTTTTGGTATTTTTATGTGTTCCTTGTAAACATGGCGTGTAGAAGGAGGTGCCAGACTGTTTGCGACTGAAGCGTCTGTTTGGCAATTTATTCATTTAACACTCTCCTTCATGCTTCAGTCCTTCAATCCAATAAAAAACATCAAACCAGAGTCAGTAGAGGTTATTTGGCATTGGCAGGGAAAATTGGCAACCTACAAATGCATTTTCCTTACAAATGTGGCACTGTTTAAAAACATTTTTTAAATGTTTTCTAAAATTATAATATTTATTTCCAAAAATATTGACCCAACAAAGAAATAATACACTCTGGACAGGTCATCAGTCCATCACAAGGCCACAGTTTGCTAAGAATGCGTCTAAAAAGATCCAACTAACTACAAATGGCCAAAGTTCCTCTAAGTTTCTCTAATGGTATAAATATTGTTTAAACCTCGCGGTCTGGAGTCTTCCGAAGCTAAAGCTGCTAATAATTCAGATGTAAGTGGGTTAGATGAATTTAAAAACTGGTCTTTTTTTTGCCTCATCTGTGCGTAAATTACTACATTTGAGTGGCGAGTTACGGCGCAGTCTGCACAGTTCCTGTCATGGTCGTTTTTGTGGCTCCGTCTCAGTGAGAAGGATTAAATGCATTTAACCAACAGCGAGTCAAGTCTATTCATTTCTACGTGCAGTTGGACAAATACCCAATCTCCCATCCACACAAACGTACACACACACTTAGTTGTAGAGCCAATTTAGACTCACAGATTAATCCAATACACACGTCTTCTGACTCCTGGACTGGAAATAACTCCTAAACTCCACAGAAAAAAACCAGATGACTTTTGAATGGGAGACTTATCTCTGTGTGAGGCTGGAGAGTTCACAATCAAATCACCGTTCAACTCCATGAGTTATTGACTCGATCTTTAAATCAGATAAACAGTTAACACCATTTCTCCAGGTTTGGGTTTATGTCTAAATTGAAATCAAATGTGGACCCCCAAGATCCTTATTTACATGGGAAAAATCAGTTTTAGTGTTTTCATCACCAACTGGCTATAAATAACACGTATGTTCGAGCATCGCTACAGTCGTCACCCCTCTGTTTATTTTCTGCTGGCCTCTCACTTCTTCTCTTATTGTCGTTTGAACACTCTCACCTCATACTTTCACTCATTGTCTTTGTTCTAACGTTGTGCATGAAACACCGACACAACACAAACCAGGGTTTAATTCCTGTGTTTATGCAAAGCCGGCGTTCGCTGTTCAAACCAGCAGACCACAACCAATTACAGCAATTCCAACCTACCTGTGCACGTGCAACACTCGGTATTAGGTCTGCTTAGATCGGAGAGAACAATGGCGTGATTAAAATAAGCACTCGCTGGTGATTGTGTGTGAGTGTGTGTTTACTGACCTGCAGGTTATTCCCTGGTTGGCTCCTCGTCTCGTCTGATTGGCCGCCTGCCGGTTTCATCACATTGCACAAGAAACAGAAACAGACCTTGTGGCCTCTCACCCACAGGTCTCTCTCCTCCTCTTTCTTTCTTTATTTCCCTGCTTCCTTCTCTCCCTGTCTGTTTGTCCGATTGAGGCGAGCTTGAAGCCCTGTGTTGGTGGATTTAGTTTTTTTTTATTCGTCTGACAGCCTGAGCTGTAGGGGAGCACTTTGATTTTCAAGAAAGACAAAGCTCATGCAGCCATCTTTGAAGCAGCTGTCCTGCACAAGACAGCCTCACAAATGAAATACAGACTGAAAACAAATCCAAGTAAACAGCTGACTCTCTCACACACAAACACATCCAGAAAAAGAGCAGCCATGACACCTAAAAATGGGGATTTAACCTGTTTTCGATTTGCAAATATTCCTTGACTCTTCCATCACATGTTCATACAAAACAAGCACATGATATTCTGTTTATTTCATGTTCAAATCTCAAAGAAAAAAATCAGTTTGAACCTTTTTAATAGAGTCTGAAGATGTTTTGTAAGTGGTCACAAACATCCAACAGAGATGTTGTTACTGTAATGAGCAGAAATCAAACGTTGGCATCGATGCTTCCTCTCTAAAAAGAGAGGGAGGAGGAGGACAGCAGGACGGTTATGGATGCTGTGAAAAGGACGTCAGTCACTGCAGCGGTGTTGGATATTTGCAGAAAGTCGTCTTTTGGTGGTGAGAGAGCCGAGTCGTACCACTGAACAACCTCAGACCTCCAGCTCAAGCTCACGACCAAAGATTTTTTCTCTGTTGGATGCAAATTTCTTTGTCTGAACCTGGTTCAAGGGGCGTGGTCAAACATCCTACAACTACTTGTTGGGTGGAGTTGGACAGTTTGCTCTGATAAACCAGTGAGAAACTAGAAATCTGTGGTGAAGTTACTGCAAAATATATAATGAGAGATTTTGTTCTTTTTTTTTTTTTAAAACAACTTAATTTCCTCAGTAAAAATGGGTTATTGTTTAACATAGTGAAGGCAGGAGATTCCAGAATCAGCTGATTACTAAGAAGCAGCATGTTGATGAATCCTGGTGGTGAATAAAGATCAGGCAGATTTATATCTTGAGCTAAACTTATTTTATATCAGCTTCCAGTTTAAATCCATGAGCCTCCGTCTTCCTTTAAAGGTCTGAAACTTTCCTGTTGCTCAGTCATGGTTAGTGTTAGATCAGGTTAACCTGGTCCATCCCTTTAGTTATGCTGTTATAGACTCAGACTGCTGGAGGAAATACTGACCACGTTCCTTCACTCTGCCTTCCTGTCTTTAATCTCCATGTTTAATAAACTGTATCTGACCCCAGTGAGGGGCATCCAGAACCCGGTTCTGCAGGAGGTTTCTTGGTTCTGCAGGAGGTTTCTTGGTTCTGCAGGATGTTTCTTGGTTCTGCAGGAGGTTTCTTGGTTCTGCAGGATGTTTCTTGGTTCTGCAGGAGGTTTCTTGGTTCTGTTGGAGGTTTCTTGGTTCTGCTGGAGGTTTCTTAGTTCTGCAGGATGTTTCTTGGTTCTGCAGGAGGTTTCTTGGTTCTGCAGGAGGTTTCTTAGTTCTGCAGGATGTTTCTTGGTTCTGCAGGAGGTTTCTTGGTTCTGCAGGAGGTTTTCTTGGTTCCGCAGGAGGTTTCTTGGTTCTGCAGGTTGTTTCTTGGTTCTGCAGGAGGTTTCTTGGTTCTGCAGGAGGTTTCTTGGTTCTGCAGGATGTTTCTTGGTTCTGCAGGAGGTTTCTTGGTTCTGCAGGATGTTTCTTGGTTCTGTTGGAGGTTTCTTGGTTCTGTTGGAGGTTTCTTGGTTCTGCTGGAGGTTTCTTAGTTCTGCAGGATGTTTCTTGGTTCTGCAGGAGGTTTCTTGGTTCTGCTGGAGGTTTCTGGGTTCTGCAGGATGTTTCTTGGTTCTGCAGGATGTTTATTAGTTCTGCAGGATGTTTCTTGGTTCTGCAGGAGGTTTCTTAGGTTCTGCAGGAGGTTTCTTGGTTCTGCAGGAGGTTTCTTGGTTCTGTTGGAGGTTTCTTGGTTCTGCTGGAGGTTTCTTAGTTCTGCAGGATGTTTCTTGGTTCTGCAGGAGGTTTCTTGGTTCTGCTGGAGGTTTCTTGGTTCTGCTGGAGGTTTCTTGGTTCTGCTGGATGTTTCTTAGTTCTGCAGGATGTTTCTTGGTTCTGCAGGAGGTTTCTTGGTTCTGGTGGAGGTTTCTTGGTTCTGCAGGTGGTTTCTTGGTTCTGCAGGATGTTTCTTTTCTGCAGGATGTTTCTTGGTTCTGCAGGAGGTTTCTTGGTTCTGTGGAATGTTTCTTGGTTCTGCAGGAGGTTTCTTGGTTCTGCAGGAGGTTTCTTGGTTCTGCAGGATGTTTCTTGGTTCTGCAGGAGGTTTCTTGGTTCTGCAGGAGGTTTCTTGGTTCTGCAGGATGTTTCTTGGTTCTGCAGGAGGTTTCTTGGTTCTGCAGGATGTTTCTTGGTTCTGTTGGAGGTTTCTTGGTTCTGCTGGAGGTTTCTTAGTTCTGCAGGATGTTTCTTGGTTCTGCAGGAGGTTTCTTGGTTCTGCTGGAGGTTTCTTGGTTCTGCTGGAGGTTTCTTGGTTCTGCAGGATGTTTCTTGGTTCTGCAGGAGGTTTCTTGGTTCTGCTGGAGGTTTCTTGGTTCTGCAGGAGGTTTCTTGGTTCTGTGGAATGTTTCTTGGTTCTGCAGGATGTTTCTTGGTTCTGCAGGAGGTTTCTTGGTTCTGCTGGAGGTTTCTGGGTTCTGCAGGATGTTTCTTGGTTCTGCAGGATGTTTCTTAGTTCTGCAGGATGTTTCTTGGTTCTGCAGGATGTTTCTTAGTTCTGCAGGAGGTTTCTTGGTTCTGCAGGATGTTTCTTGGTTCTGCAGCAGGTTTCTTGGTTCTGCAGGATGTTTCTTGGTTCTGCAGGAGGTTTCTTGGTTCTGCAGGAGGTTTCTTGGTTCTGCGGGATGTTTCTTGGTTCTGCAGGAGGTTTCGTGGTTCTGCAGGATGTTTCTTGGTTCTGTTGGAGGTTTCTTGGTTCTGCTGGAGGTTTCTTGGTTCTGCAGGATGTTTCTTGGTTCTGCAGGAGGTTTCTTGGTTCTGTTGGAGGTTTCTTGGTTCTGCTGGAGGTTTCTTAGTTCTGCAGGATGTTTCTTGGTTCTGCAGGAGGTTTCTTGGTTCTGTAGGAGGTTTCTTGGTTCTGCTGGAGGTTTCTTGGTTCTGCAGGAGGTTTCTTGGTTCTGCGGGATGTTTCTTGGTTCTGCAGGATGTTTCTTGGTTCTGCAGGAGGTTTCTTGGTTCTGCAGGAGGTTTCTTGGTTCTGCAGGAGGTTTCTTGGTTCTGCAGGAGGTTTCTTGGTTCTGCAGGATGTTTCTTGGTTCTGCAGGAGGTTTCTTGGTTCTGCAGGATGTTTCTTGGTTCTGCTGGAGGTTTCTTGGTTATGCAGGAGGTTTCTTGGTTCTGCGGGATGTTTCTTGGTTCTGCAGGATGTTTCTTAGTTCTGCAGGATGTTTCTTGGTTCTGCAGGATGTTTCTTAGTTCTGCAGGAGGTTTCTTGGTTCTGCAGGAGGTTTCTTGGTTCTGTTGGAGGTTTCTTGGTTCTGCTGGAGGTTTCTTAGTTCTGCAGGATGTTTCTTGGTTCTGCAGGAGGTTTCTTGGTTCTGTTGGAGGTTTCTTGGTTCTGCTGGAGGTTTCTGGGTTCTGCAGGATGTTTCTTGGTTCTGCAGGAGGTTTCTTGGTTCTGTGGAATGTTTCTTGGTTCTGCAGGATGTTTCTTGGTTCTGCAGGAGGTTTCTTGGTTCTGCAGGAGGTTTCTTGGTTCTGTTGGAGGTTTCTTGGTTCTGCTGGAGGTTTCTGGGTTCTGCAGGATGTTTCTTGGTTCTGCAGGATGTTTCTTGGTTCTGCAGGACGTTTCTTGGTTCTGCAGGAGGTTTCTTGGTTCTGCAGGATGTTTCTTGGTTCTGCAAGAGGTTTCTTGGTTCTGCAGGAGGTTTCTTGGTTCTGTGGAATGTTTCTTGGTTCTGCAGGAGGTTTCTTGGTTCTGCAGGAGGTTTCTTGGTTCTGTGGAATGTTTCTTGGTTCTGCAGGAGGTTTCTTGGTTCTGCAGGAGGTTTCTTGGTTCTGCAGGAGGTTTCTTGGTTCTGCAGGAGGTTTCTTGGTTCTGCAGGAGGTTTCTTGGTTCTGTGGGATGTTTCTTGGTTCTGCAGGAGGTTTCTTGGTTCTGCAGGAGGTTTCTTGGTTCTGTGGAATGTTTCTTGGTTCTGCAGGAGGTTTCTTGGTTCTGCAGGAGGTTTCTTGGTTCTGCAGGAGGTTTCTTGGTTCTGCAGGATGTTTCTTGGTTCTGTTGGAGGTTTCTTGGTTCTGCTGGAGGTTTCTTAGTTCTGCAGGATGTTTCTTGGTTCTGCAGGAGGTTTCTTGGTTCTGTTGGAGGTTTCTTGGTTCTGCTGGAGGTTTCTTAGTTCTGCAGGATGTTTCTTGGTTCTGCAGGAGGTTTCTTGGTTCTGCTGGAGGTTTCTGGGTTCTGCAGGATGTTTCTTGGTTCTGCAGGATGTTTCTTAGTTCTGCAGGATGTTTCTTGGTTCTGCAGGATGTTTCTTAGTTCTGCAGGAGGTTTCTTGGTTCTGCAGGAGGTTTCTTGGTTCTGTTGGAGGTTTCTTGGTTCTGCTGGAGGTTTCTTAGTTCTGCAGGATGTTTCTTGGTTCTGCAGGAGGTTTCTTGGTCCTGTTGGAGGTTTCTTGGTTCTGCAGGAGGTTTCTTGGTGCTGCAGGATGTTTCTTGGTTCTGCAGGATGTTTCTTGGTTCTGCAGGACGGTTTCTTGGTTCTGCAGGAGGTTTCTTGGTTCTGCAGGAGGTTTCTTGGTTCTGTGGAATGTTTCTTGGTTCTGCAGGATGTTTCTTGGTTCTGCAGGAGGTTTCTTGGTTCTGCTGGAGGTTTCTGGGTTCTGCAGGATGTTTCTTGGTTCTGCAGGATGTTTCTTAGTTCTGCAGGATGTTTCTTGGTTCTGCAGGATGTTTCTTAGTTCTGCAGGAGTGTCTTGGTTCTGCAGCAGGTTTCTTGGTTCTGCAGGATGTTTCTTGGTTCTGCAGGAGGTTTCTTGGTTCTGTAGGAGGTTTCTTGGTTCTGCTGGAGGTTTCTTGGTTCTGCAGGAGGTTTCTTGGTTCTGTGGAAGGTTTCTTAGTTCTGCAGGATGTTTCTTGGTTCTGCAGGAGGTTTCTTGGGTCTGCAGGAGGTTTCTTGGTTCTGCAGGATGTTTCTTGGTTCTGCAGGAGGTTTCTTAGTTCTGCAGGATGTTTCTTGGTTCTGCAGGATGTTTCTTAGTTCTGCAGGAGGTTTCTTGGTTCTGCAGGAGGTTTCTTGGTTCTGTTGGAGGTTTCTTGGTTCTGCTGGAGGTTTCTTAGTTCTGCAGGATGTTTCTTGGTTCTGCAGGAGGTTTCTTGGTTCTGTTGGAGGTTTCTTGGTTCTGCAGGAGGTTTCTTGGTTCTGCAGGAGGTTTCTTGGTTCTGTAGGATGTTTCTTGGTTCTGCAGGAGGTTTCTTGGTTCTGCAGGAGGTTTCTTGGTTCTGCAGGAGGTTTCTTGGTTCTGTGGATGTTTCTTGGTTCTGCAGGAGGTTTCTTGGTTCTGTTGGAGGTTTCTTGGTTCTGCTGGAGGTTTCTTAGTTCTGCAGGATGTTTCTTGGTTCTGCAGGAGGTTTCTTGGTTCTGCTGGAGGTTTCTGGGTTCTGCAGGATGTTTCTTGGTTCTGCAGGATGTTTCTTTGTTCTGCAGGATGTTTCTTGGTTATGCAGGAGGTTTCTTGGTTCTGCAGGAGGTTTCTTGGTTCTGTGGAAGGTTTCTTGGTTCTGCAGGAGGTTTCTTGGTTCTGCAGGATGTTTCTTGGTTCTGCAGGAGGTTTCTTGGTTCTGCAGGATGTTTCTTGGTTCTGTTGGAGGTTTCTTGGTTCTGCTGGAGGTTTCTTAGTTCTGCAGGATGTTTCTTGGTTCTGCAGGAGGTTTCTTGGTTCTGTTGGAGGTTTCTTGGTTCTGCTGGAGGTTTCTTGGTTCTGCAGGAGGTTTCTTGGTTCTGTGGAATGTTTCTTGGTTCTGCAGGATGTTTCTTGGTTCTGCAGGAGGTTTCTTGGTTCTGCAGGAGGTTTCTTGGTTCTGTTGGAGGTTTCTTGGTTCTGCTGGAGGTTTCTGGGTTCTGCAGGATGTTTCTTGGTTCTGCAGGATGTTTCTTAGTTCTGCAGGAGGTTTCTTGGTTCTGCAGGAGGTTTCTTGGTTCTGCAGGAGGTTTCTTGGTTCTGCAGGAGGTTTCTTGGTTCTGCAGGAGGTTTCTTGGTTCTGTAGGATGTTTCTTGGTTCTGCAGGAGGTTTCTTGGTTCTGCAGGAGGTTTCTTGGTTCTGTGGAATGTTTCTTGGTTCTGCAGGAGGTTTCTTGGTTCTGCAGGAGGTTTCTTGGTTCTGCAGGAGGTTTCTTCCTGTTAAACGTGACTTGTTTCTTTCCACTCTCTCCTCGTGCTGTTCAGGAAGGAAGTTGTTCTGACATGATGATTCAACCCAGTCAGCTGGTTCTTTATGAGCTTTTATAATTAATTAAATCTGATCATGTAACAGTTGGATTGAACTGTTTGTATATAAATAACCTTGAATCTGGGCTGTTGATGTGAACTGGACTTGTTGTGCTTTGAGATGATGTTTGTTATAAACTGACACTGTATAAACAAACTGAATAAAATTTTCTACACGTTAAATTAACTTTTAAGCGGTTTCTCTGAAAAGGAAATGAGACGAACACAAAATCTAGAGAGAGTAAGAAACACAAACAGGGTGCAGGAAGGAAAGTTTAACACCAAATAAAACAAATAAACAAATCCTGACTGCTAGCGATGTTAGCTTAGCGATTAAAGCAAACTAATGGACAGATCTCTGTTTTCGTGGCCTCTGATGTTGCTCTATCTTCTCTCTTAACACCTAACATTGTGTTCAGCCTCCGCGGGTCTGGACGGGAACGTGTGGTAAGCAAATCACTGACCGCACGAGCAGTCGGCAGAGCCTGGGTTTGAATTTCAATCAGCACATGACGGTGGAGGGACGGAAAGATGGAAGCGGGTAAGCCGGAGGAGGGTGCAGACGACAGGATGAGAGATTGAAGGATGGAAGGAAGGTGAGGAAAGATGAAGGGGTCAGCTCAGTGAGATAAGGAAGGGAATGAGAAATAGATTCTGAAAGTGAAACAGATGGAGATGTTTTACATAGAGGAAGATAGATGGATGACAGAGGGTGCGACAAGGGGACGGGGCGAAGAGATAATTACTAAGATAGAGAAGGAAGTAAACCAGAGAAGAGAAGAAGGGAAGGAATTACAACTTTACACTACAGTGGCTCGATCGGCAGACAGAGACGAATGAAATGAGAGGATCAGGTGATGCAGAGTCAGAAAAGACTGGAAAAGAAAGTAAACGTAAGGGAGGAAGGACAGTGAAGAAAGGAGACCGTCCTTGCTAGAGGGGACAAATATGTCAAAAAACAAATGGTGGTGATTTATTCCTCTGATGTTTTTTTCAATGTATTATGATTTTAGGTTTGTTGTTCAAGTATTGGCACTAAAGCCGATGGACACATCCGCTTTTCTATCCATAAACGCTCAATGGTCTCCCAAGACATAACGGCATCTTTTCATATTCCTGAAATTGGCTGAATCAAAGAGCTGCTAACAAGACAGGGAGTCGGTTTATCAAAGGAGCTCCCCAGCAGCCGAGGCGAGCAGGTAGAGCACCGGGTTTCAAAGGAGATATTTTTAAATCTCAAACCAGAAGGCAGCAGAGCACCAATGACTACGGCTGCATTTACATTTTGACAGTGTTCAGTACACTGGAGGTGTGGAGTATCCCCTGATGGGAAAATGGAAGAATGGAGTTTGGGAAGAGGGAGGAAGTATTTTGGTTTTCATTAGGCAAAAGTTTGATTTAGTTTGTGAAAGAAGAATGTTGGAACATCTTTAAGTCAAAGAGCCTACAAACTAGGAACGTAACGTGAAGCCATGATGTGCCGCTTATGGGAGGTGCCATTAAGTGTTTTTTTGGAGAGAGGGACTGTCCCGCCTACTCACCTGCACTCAGTCATGCTGCTTTTTAAACATCAAATAATTCTATCAACATGTTTTAGAATAAAGAATATCTGAACATACGTCAGCAAAGATAAAACTATTTGAATAAAGTGGGCGGGACTTTAATATTAAAGCAGTACAAAATAACTTTAAAAACTTACAGTTCTGAAACTTGTCTAAGTGGATACTCGCCGAAAAACATGTTCATCTTCATATTAGACACTCTGGACGCCTCTGATGGCTTTGCAAAGTTTTTTCAGATACAAAGCTCCAGAAAAACTTATTTAAATCTAAATGAAGGTTCCTGGTAGCCAGTTAATGTGCCTAATAGTGATGGCACAGAAAAATGTGCAAATTCCTCGCATTGTGTAAATTATATTTGGCCCAATAAAGCGGATTCTCATTCTGATGATCTCGAAGCATTTGACTGAATGCAACCCGAGTTTTAGAGATTTTAAAATGTCTTACTTTAAAAACAACGAAAGTTTAATCCATTTAAAACAGAGTACACAGCAAATATAATAACTCATCAGCTGGACGCTGAAGAATCTCCACACTCCTCTTTCTGTTTACTAGAATATATAAAGATTCAGAGGTATTTTAATAGGAAAAAACAATCAAGATGTCAGATTTCTGCAAAGACCTGCTTTCCTTCAAACAGACTCTCTTTTGTTCTGCAAATATATTTTAAGTACATAATATCTATATCAACATGATGTGCAGTTTGCTTTAATATTCAGTATTTTTTATAGGAATATATGAAGTGTACTATTTCCTAAGAGATTCTGGATAATAACGCAGCTCAGATTTCCCATGATCCAATGCAGAAATGACATAAAGATGTGCAAAATAAATTAACAGAAAAACCCTGTAATATCAGTTACTCTTTAAAGTGTAACGTTTCACTTCCCTCTGTGCTATATACAGTATCTTTTAAAATAGGTGAGCACTTCAGTAGGGTTGGATAACTCACCTTCGACGGGTATTAGGGCTTTTAGAAAGTGGTGTCATAATTCACACGGCTGTGATGAGACTGAGAAGATCCACGCAGTTTTTATGAAGTTATAATAAAATTGTAGAGCGTAATGTGGGATATAATACACGTTCTGTACTGTTAAAAAAAATAAGTTATGGATTATTTAATTCAGATTGTAACACAATTTTAAACATTTTAACACTTTAAGGTAAAATTTAACAGAGTTTTGTTACAAACAACCTGCAAATCACACACATACATAGAACTTTGCCTCATTTTTTCACATAAGACTTATTTTAAGGCTCCCACCTAAAGTAATGAGAGTACAGTGAACATTAGCAGATTGATGGTAGCTGCACCTGAGCTGACAACTTTTAGGGAAAGTGAGACGGAGGGGAAGAAGGAGGGAACGGCTGAAAGAGCGAAGCAATGAGATAAAAATGAAGCTGTCCTGTTTGCCTGCGCTTCCATCTCTGTCTGCATGGATGATGGAAGATGACGGTGACTTAGTGTCAGGCTTCTTGCTGACACGTAGTGAGAGATTAGAGAGATGGGAGAGGAAAAGGGGGATGAAAGTGGACAGATGGATAGATTTGGATGTGGTGGTGCTTACCTAGTTTCCTGTTGTCATATCTGAAATCTGAATGAGACTTTATTCACCTGCTGGGTCTGATATTCTCTCTTATCGCCGGCATTTTCCTCTTTATCACCTTTCCTTAAACTTTTTTCATGCCTCCATCCTTCTATCTGGGGTTTTCTGATATAATGTACTTAGCATTTCCTCAAACATGTGTTTTTATTTGAGCAGGAGTTCTACACACCCCTCTCAGCGGACGGACGGAGAGCCTGACGTTGACAGAGCCTGACAGATGTGCAGCAAAAACAGTATAAAAAGTGACAGTTTGAATAGCAGCAAATGGACATTTCTTTACAAACGACAGAAACAAAGACATATGTTCCTTTTAAAAACAGTTTTATACTTCTTTTTTTTAATGTGACAGATGTTTACGTTTTAGGATTAACAGAAAAAAAGAATCCAAACGAGCTAATTTCCTCAAACCAAAGTCACACGCCTTTGTTTTACTAAATGTTTGCGTGCGTGCGCTTTAACTTTTTTGACAGTGTTCGTGTTGTCAGCAAGAAGTTGGCACTAAAACTGATAAACCATTATGCACAACGTGGGAGTGCATGTTTATGTGCCATTTTGTGTGTACTCGTGTGCGTGTGAGCAAACGTGTGAGTTAGGTTTAATGATCTTTTTGATGGTTTGCCGTAGCGGATATTGAGACGGATGGTCCATATGCTCTTTATAGTCCATGCATATTTCATATTCCAGCAGCAAAGCTGAGCAAAGCAGGCATTGCTTATATGGGTGGGATGTTGCACTGGGACGTGGGCAGACTTTATGAGGCCTCATATCCACCTCCCACTGCTTTGTCCCATTTGAATAAATGCCTAAATCGAAATTATTACAGGAACATTTCTGAATCAAATGAAAGTTTCTTGCAGGGGTGTCCCGGAAGTTTTCAAAGCGGGGGCCGTTGCCCCTTCTCTTTCCAAATGAAGTTTTTTTTCAGAAGCACTTCTGCTGAAATAAAACAGATCTTTAGGGTGCAGCTGTAGCCTAATGGGAAGGAGGTCGTCCTCTGATTGGGGGTTCAATTCCAGGTCCCAGCAGGCAAGATGCCGAGTCACAAAAACTGCCCCCAGGCACCGTACAGATGGCCCCTCAGGGAGGGGTCAAATCCTTGTGCGTAACATACTTGGCCAATAAATAAATAAATAAACCTTCAATACAGTGAAAAGTTTGAACAATACCTTTTTTTTTAAGTTTCATGTTCCATCAATGCTTTAAAGGTGGTAAAGACGATTTTGCTCCGAATGAGAAGCTCAACGGCTGTTTGTCGTTTTTCGAGTAGTGCGCATGCGTTGGAAGCGCAAGCTTTGGAAGCGGTTTCCGTTCCTCTCCATGCAGCGTTAACCAGCTCTGAGGCCTACACAAACTACGTAGTACGTACAGAAATATGATTTACAATCTAGTAGCAAAAAGATAAAACTAGTTTGTTATCTACTGGCTACTTTATTTCAAAACCCACCAGGTCTATGATTTATGAATATTATAACTTTTTCTATTAGAAACCATAAGTACAAGATCACTACAAGTTGATAAAATGATTTTAAAGTAAATTTGACATCTAAATTTGCTACAAAATCCTCTTTACCACCTTAAACAAAATGCTTTTACAGTGCTAAAATGGAACATTTTCTTGTTTTCACATTAATCATAAATAAATATTATATTATGATAATGTAAAAATACTAATACCACTGCTGTACCGGTAGATGATTAAAGCGTTGTAGCATCTCGCCACCGGTGTGTCAACACTGTTCATGTGCACCAGACAAGAAAAGTACCTCAGTAACAACCGTATCTAGCATGCATGTGAAAGTATTTTTATCACGTCCTCTTAGGGGCTCCATAAGTATTTGATATGCTGGATGATGTATCAGTATTAGAGCACGATGAAGATTACTGTTACAGTGAAGTAGAATTACATGTAAATTGTATAGATAAAGAATAGAAATCCAACTGAAACAAGACTAACAGGATTAAAATCAGATAAAAATAAGTTGCTTCTTTCAGCAATAAAGTTAGATGAATATATTTTCCCAACTCTATCCACCATAAGTCAGACTGTAACAAAATGTATTAATTCTGAATGAAATCTAAATATTTATGAAGATTTTTTGTGTTAAATTTACTGGTAACCAACAAAAATAAAACAGTTTGCATACTTAAACTTACTTAAAACACTGTTTGTGTTATACATACCTATTTTTATTGTTGTCCGCATGCAACTTTAAAATGTCTAAAATATTAAAAACTAACAGATACTGTCACCTCATTCATTTGGAGGAACGTGTGCGATTAGTTAACGTTGCCCTCTGCATTAAAACGTGACCTCTCCTACACATGAAATACTTACTGTCATGCCAGCATCTGCTCATGATTGACAGGTCACCGCGAGTAAACATCTTGTCTTCATGAGGGAGAGAGAGAGAGTGAGACGGGAGGGACGACAGATTAACAGCGGGTAGAAGAAGACGTGAGGGGAGGAAGAAGTGATGTCAGAGAACCGTCGAAAAAGATTGAACCTGAAATGGAAAATTGAATGAAAGATGGTTAAAATGAATATGATGAGGACGGAGAGACACAAGAGAAATGTGGAGCAGAATGAGTGATAGAGTGGGAGGTGTGCAGGGTGTCTTGGTGGGACACGAGGGAGACGGATGTTTTACTGATAGACCATCAGGTCCTGCTCAGTGGAGAGAGTCGATCACATCCTCAAACTCTGACACAAACACTCCTAAGGATGCAAAACAGATTCTCTTCAAAGTCTTAAACCCTGAAGCTGCATGTTAGAGATGGACTGATATGAGGTTCCAACTTGACTGATAATAACTTGTCAATGTACTGCAGGATCTAAAGTATTAAAATAACAAAATACTACTAAAACTACAGCTGCTACAAAACAATTGTTATTGCTACATATAGAAACTTATTGTATCTAAAAAAACAATCATATTGTATTACTGAAAGACTGACTGAAAACAACAAGCTAAAACAGAGCTAACACGCAAATGTGCACTATGATGGAATACGTCAAACAAAACTCTTATAATACCCAAGTAAAAGTACTTTACCTCGTGTGTTCAGTAAACTCCGGTCAGGTGGACATTAGCTAGCTAATTCCTTTACGGATCAATTTTTGCTTCTCCGATAGTCAATGTTGTTTTCAAAATCCAATTCTAAAGGGCTTGACACACGGGAGGCGACATCAGCTCTCCTCCATGACATGCGCAACAAAGCGATGATCGCAAGTCTCCCTCCTGCTAGGTGAAACGCGAAAATCGTGCTTGGGAACACACTCGCGTATGTATCATGCACATGCAGGCCTGCGACGCGATCCCAGAAAGTTGAGAAATTTCAACTTTTCATTGCCGCCTTTCAGACGAGGACCAATCAGTGGAGGTTTCATTGGTTGACCAATGAGCTGACAGGATGCTGCTCGGTCATCTCCAAGAAAAAATGGTGGTAAAATGTAATCGTCTCTCGTATAGCAAAAAGTCAGAAGTAAGATTTCATCTTGTGACACTTCATGTCTAGATTTTTTCGCACCTGAACTGCTTTGATACCTGAAAATTCCCTCTAATCTGTCAGCCAATCAAAACCTCAGAAGATTTGCTATTCTTCCTGGAACAGAGGGCGTCACTGGTTTGTGTTGCTGCAGCATGCTGCATCCCGTATATCAGCTTTTCAAAGTGGCTGCAATGAGTTTCACTGATCGCTGTTGTTTGTCGCCTCCCGTGTGTCGAGCCAATAAGAGCTCAAAATCTTCTACAAAGGAGTGTTGCAACTCTGTATGTGCACCATGCAATTTAAATTAATATATCTTAATAAGCCTGAGGTAACTGTTGACTTTGTTGTTTTTGTCAACCATGAGAAACATTTTGAAGCTTTTTTCTTCTTCTGCTGTCATTCAGCTCGTACGGTTTGCAGCAACAGGTGAGGATGCGCTAACCTGAGAATTATCTCTGATATGTCATATAAGGGCTTCAAACTGAAGGAACAATATGATATAATAAAAATTAAAATAAAAAAACCCGTGCCTGTCGCCTTCCAGGACAGGAAACATACTGGAGACCTCGTGCTGTGGGTCAGATTCATGTAGTGGTTTGTTTGTCCTAAAGATGTCCAGCTCACTTCTCCGTGTACACACACACACACACACACACACACACACACACACACACACACACACACACACACACACACACACACACACGCACACAAGTTTGTTTTGCTATCCTTATGGGGACCGTCCATTGACTTCCATTGATTTTAGTAACTAGATTTATACCTAACCCAAACCCTTTTCCTAACCTTAACCATTACTGATCTATAACTAACCCTAAGACTAACTAAAACTCTATTCACACCATACCTATAAACCTAACCCCTAACCCTAAAAAGGGGGGCCCCCGTATGGGGCCCAGGCTTCGGTCCCCACAAGAACCCTCGGTCCCCAGAAGGATAGTAAATATCTCAAAACTGGTCCTCAGTAGGGTAGAAAAACAAGAACACACACACACACACACACACGTTCAGACTGTTTCTACTACCACCAGCTGCACACAAGAGTTTCAGTTCATTGTGAATGTAGTGACTTTGATCAGGAATTGAAAGGTTGTTTGCTCGTTCATTAACCAGCCCAATCTTTCTGTATCTGTTTTCACTTTTATCTGTTCACTCTCAGGAGACTCGGCTCTGAAACATCAATGTGCACTCTTTGTCTTTTATATTCCTCTTTGATACGGAGCAAAAATAGAAAACTCCAAATCCAGTAAGCCTGATCATTATAGTTCCTTAGTGTAGAGGACAGTTTTTTTCCCCCTTTTTAATTGTTTCGCTCTGTTGATTCTGTTTTTGCTAAACGGGTAATTGAGCACTTATTGTTTAGATTAACAATGTGCCTCCATCTGCATACTTTAATTTCAGGCCTTTGTGACTGAGTATGTATGAATGCGTTTCATTAATCCTCCACGTCACCGTCCATTAATAGAAATGTAAGAGCTCAGTGTCCTCATCTGTCTGACAGCAAGACCCAGACGTCTTTAAACACTTAAAAGACTTGATGCTGATGCTCGTCTGTCCAACTCAGTCGACTTAGTGTCTCGCCACTTATGTGTGTGTGTCCATCTGCATTACCCTGCATCTGAGAATAAAACTATTGACACTTCAATCAGAATTTTTTAGGCTCTTCACCAATTGTTAGAAGCTGTAATTATTTAATAACTCCCAACACTATGACAGTAATAATTCAATACAAGTACACATTTTATATCTGTGTCCTAACCAGGAAATACATTCAACCATATTTCAGTGTTAAAGGACATGAAAATAAACTCATTTAAGGACTGAACAAACATGTCACCAGTAGAAATCTTTCTCTCTCTTTTAAAAGAGTTTTAAAAAGTCCCATATGACCAGAGATCAAGAGTTTGAGTAATTTGTCTGTAACGCTCAGCTTAATGTGTAGTGAAACCAAACCCAGACAATCACCACAAACCTCACGCCATCTGTCATCCACTCTGCTGGAAACGTTAGTATTTGGGCTCATTTTAAAGCATCTTGTAATTATTCAAATGACCATAAACCTCTTTAAAATGGTCTGAACTCAGATTTGAGGCAGTCTGTCACACAGAAAAAGGAAAGTGGCTGTAAGTTGTGACCTACTACAAGACAAAGATTCCAAACACTCATCTACAACAGAGTAACTGATGATAAGAAGAATCAAGGTGTTGTAAGGAACAAGGAGACTTCAAACCTCAGCTTAATTAACAGATATCCCTAAAACTCAATTAATTCTCTACAACAGGGCCACATGCAAACTGTGTTTCCAACATAGTAACGAAATGACTAATAACTGAGAGTAAATTTTAAACAGTCCAACAGTTTTGGGAGAATCAAACCTACAAATGTTCTTTCCTGATATTTAGATATTTCATTAAAGCAGTACTAAATAACTTTTCCACTTTTCCCACCCAGTGGTTAAAAGTGGAATTACAACTGTCGTAAACAACCCTGTCTCAGACGCTCGTTTCTCGAACCGGCTTTGCTGATAACGATGTCGTCAGACAAGGTGGTGTATTTTGCTTCTTATTTTTAATGCATGATTATTATCAGTGCAGAAACAAAATAAAAAGCAGTCGTTGCTTGCTACTCTTTTAGATCGTCCTTTGATATGATGCAAGCAAAAACAAAGCGAACTCCAGTCAGTGAGCTGAAAAAACTAACTGCTAGCCTTCATAGGAGCGAATGGCGACCGCTGCTGCAACAAACAGCTGTTGTCGTAAAGCAGCAAAGGAACCGCCCAGTCACGGCCGCGACCTGAACAACTGACGTTGTTCAGCGTAATCTAAGACCATCAGAGGGTCAGAGTGATGTCTGATATGAAGCTGAACATGTTTTTCAGTTATTTAATACCACTTTAAAGTGGACGCTGCAGGTATTTTAGCATTTCTGTTAGAATAATATGAACGGAGAGAATTTGCATTATAATATCTGGAGTAATTTGAACGTAGACCTGAAAGAGGGTGTTGCTATGACTGTTTATTATCTGTAAGAAAACTGAGAACAGTCAATGGCTGAATACATTAAAGAAACTTTAAATACATCTTGTTTTACTTTATAGAAACATCAGATTTTGTTAAAGAGGTAATTTCATACACATTTCAGGAGTTTGTGGTTATTTCTTAAGTATTAACCAGTAATATGAAACATTTTATATCTAAAAAACGTCAGGAAACACTGATTAACAGACCTTTCAATCTGTCTGCGTAAAAATTCAGGTGGTTCCGACTCCTTCCGTCAGGCTTCGAGCAGCAGCTCGTTCATATTCATTATTCAAATTTGCTGGACTCTGATTGGCTAACAAACTAGCCTATGAGAGCAAAGAATACTGTTTCCTGCTTCACTGTGCATGGCAACGTCAATCGTCGTGTCTTCCTGTTTGCTAGGTTATGCTACAGTTTTTAGCCAGCAGCATGCTAGACGTGGTTTCAACAGCGGGAGTTGCAGAAAATTAATGAACAAAGGAGTTGTGACAAAACAGATACAGGCCGTTTGAACTCGGGAGAACTCGGGTTTTATCGCCACCTGCGTAGTTTGAGAGATAAAAACTGAAAGAGAAGTTGTTGACCTGTTTTCACACCCACTATGAAGGTAAGAACACCTGTGGAGCTAAAATATTCAACAGAAACCTCAGAAAACCAGTTTTTAATGGAAGGGCCTGTTTAACAAATCATTAGAAAACAAATCAAAATGTTTTATTTAAAGATCAGATTGTTCTGTTGGGGATGGTAATTTGTTTCTAATAAAACAGATTGTGAGAATAACACGAGGTAACTCAGAAAAACATGGTCTTCACTTCTGACTATATTTTCAGCACCCCATCCCCCCGACGAGTACCAGCTAGAATTTATTACTTATTATACGGTTTCTGAATGAACCAGATTCAGCCACACACCCTTTTCTGGCTCACTGCTTTCAGCTTCTAATTTTTTTGTCATTTTGGTGCAACAAGAAACCAAAAACCTCCACCCTAAATTACCATGAAACACTGTTTGGCCTGGTAATAGCAGATGATTTGTGATAATGCAGAACGGTAATAAGTGGCCCTTAATTGGCCATTAGAGGAAAAGAGGAAAGATGTTCGGTAAAGAGGAGATGTTTTTGTAACACAAAGCCCCCTGAAGTCCCCCGCCTTTATTTTTTTGCTACAATAGCTCCATAGTTAAGGCTTCTTGGGTCGTCATGGTGACTAATGTTGAAAGCCAGCTGTGGTTTTGTCTTGAAAGCCCATTAGGCTGGAGCTTAGCTGGCACTCGCCTCTGTTTCCCTTTTCTTTCTGGCTTCGCCTCCTTTGGAGTAACAATGGCGAAAATATTCTCCGTGTTTAACTTCACTCTGTAATTTAGTTTGTGGGTCAAATGAGGGTTGCAATTTCCTCCGAGCTTTTCTTCTATCTTATTTGAAAAGCTTGATAGGGGATATTTTCTTTTACGTATATATGTATGTACACATCGGCCCACACAGTTGGGCACAGCGCTACCAAGAAGCTCTCACAGTTTTCAGGAGATGTTGTCTTTTACTTGGCAGACCCCACCCACCTAGAAGTTCAAGTAGGTTAAAACAAGTGCAAGTAGTTAAAGAATAATTTGCAAATTCTACATGACCCAGGTCTGTTTGATGGATGGCACTGGGTCTCATCGTCCCTCTGCCTGGCAAGCGCTGTGTCTTACCCCAGATCCCTTATTAAACAGCCCGGGAGGGAGATCTGAGTAATGTTTTTGTAGAGAACAGTTTATCCCTGCCTCCAGGTTGTTTCCACTTAGGTCCTGATACTCAAGCCTCCAGACTCAAATCCAAACACATCAGTCAGCGAGACACCATGTGACTTGGCAAGGAAGTGGAAGAATGATTATTATGCAGCAGACTGATCAGGTTTCATCAGACACCGTCACTCAATCAATCTGTAGGGCTGCGTTTTTATGCTTTTTTTTTGGGTAGACTTGGGGTCAGGGTTAGTGTTGTGTGTTTCGGGCATTGAATGCATGAATCAATAGCTGGGTCAGAGGGTAATGTCTCACTGAGTGCTGAGTCTATACACAACCATCAGAGAGGATCACTATCAATCACTGAAGAGCTTACACTCCATTTCTCTTGTGTGTCTCTGACGGCCTGAGTGTCTGAGGGGATCACCGCTGCTCGTGTGAAGCAATAGAAACAAAGGAAACGCAGGGATCTATCAGCCCAGGAAGGATTGATGGGAACAAAGTGGCAGATTGAGAAGTAAAGATGGATTTAAGTTGAACAACACTTGAAGTTGGGAGTGTTTCCCAAGAGCAACGATCAACAAATAAAATATAGGACAAAAAAAAAAAGGAAATCTTCTCCAGTTAAATATATTTTTTATTCTCTTCTCTCCATCCTGTTTGAGTCATTTATCACTCCATCCCCTCGTATCTGTTATCTTCTTTCTCCTTCTTGTTCAACCATCTGTTTTTCCATGCAGCTGATCATTCTAATTTCCTTCCATCCATCTATCTGTGTCATGCGTGCTTGGACAAAACCCACAAAAACGGGCACGTATGATTGATTGCAGAAACACATGACTTACTACGTGCATGATGGTGGTGAGAGAGAGTGTAGGCGCCGGACAGCTCAATGTAAAGGGTTAATAAAGTCTGCCAAAAGGTTTTGTAATGCTGGAACGCTCTCTGTCACGGCGAACAGTCAATGTCTAAAAGAAGAGAAAGATGTCCGAGGTTTATCTTTCCTCATGGCTCATCCACTTGTTTCTGTTATCATACTGATAATCTGACTGTTGATTCCACCTGTATAACTAACAGTAACGTCTGTTTGGGTTTACTATAAGTCCAATCTGAGGTCTTTGGAAGACATCTAAAACATCAAAAAGATTCCAAAGTTCTAACTACAATTTGAACGGGGATGTTTTCATTTTTACATGCAGGGTTTTACATCTATTCTGCTTTGTTGTGATATTTTTCATCAGTTTTGTAAATCTAATGAAATGATTTTCATGTCCGTGGGCGGAGTCTTGTCAATGGATAATTCACTATTAGGTCATAATGTGTTCTACCTATCATATAGTAAATATGTTAATGGAGAGTTTTACTGTAAATGAGTCTGGCATGGAGACGAAGGCATTTTATCAGTTTTAAGAAGAAGAGTTAATTGGAATCTTTTGGATATTTCTGCATAAACGTTACGCTGATGGTATAGAACATTTCTGTCTAATCTATTTTCTTTGTAGAAAAGATGGGGTTTTTTCACAAGAGAAAAGAGATTGTAGCTTTAGGAGTAACAAGACTAAGTCCCCCACCAATATGTCCTTTTATTACTTAATATGTTTTGGTGAGGTCAATGATGATCATTTAAAAACATGTAAAAATCCTCCAACTAATAAATCACTTTAAAGATCCTGTATCCTGCTATTTTACAGCTACATGAGGTAGGATCATATATGATAAAATGTTAACTTTAGTGTTATTTAGTCTTCATTTGACCTGAAATATAACATATTCTGGAGTTATTCTCTGACCAGGAATTAACAAGGAAGGAAGTTTACCGAAAATCACATCTCGCTCCCCCCCCTCGTGAGTGCTGCCCCTCGATCTGCCTGAATAAAATGGTGAATACATTTCTGTAACTCTCGCAGCCGAATGCACATTTTTAACAAAACATTTTTAAATTAAAATACTATAAACGGTGGTACTTAGTGTCTGACTTCGGACTCTCACAGCTCAGGGCGTGTGTATCTGCAGGGGCAGCACGGACACACCGGGCACAAGGTTGCACATGAATCATGGAGCAGCCGCCTTAAATAAACAAATACATTTTATAAATGCAACTTACCCATGAAGTGTCCATCGTAAAGGTGGCACGGGTGCACGGATGAGAGCAAACGCTGGCTATCTGCTATGGAAGCACAGGGGCGGGACTTAAAGATGCAACACATTCCCAAAACCTCAAGAAAAGGCAACATCATCCAGTCCAGTAAAATATGGATTTTAATAAGATTTTAAAACTGACGCGTGCGTTACACCTTAATCAAACAGATGTTTACACACAAGTCCGTCATCGACACCACGTGCTTTCTCTCAGCTGACACTGAAGACTACCTGAGGTGAATAAAGAGGAAACAGCATGAATGTCTCCTGTCTGTGTTTGATGAGACCCTCATTGATGGTACAGATCTCTGGGAGTCTCCATTCAGTGGGGGAGCCATTCAATTATACCCACCGCTCCACAGACTGATTGGAGTCCTCCTGCAACAATGTCAGCACCTCTGTACCAAACCCAGATGCGATTAAGATTTTTGGCCTCAGGAGACAGAGTGGCTTTTAAGTCCTGATTGGCAATCATTTGTTACACCAGTGAACAGGTTTGAATCCAACCTGATGCCCATCTGCTGCTCTGACTTCTTTAACCTTGTTTTATCTTGGCATTTATGTTATTTTTCTAACACTTTTCTGACTCTTAAACAGTTTTAAACACCCACCGAAACCCAATCAACCACCCATGGTCTGGTACCTTTGATCACTGAGTGCTTAACAGTAATCTGTAAAACTTAGACATGTAAATCCAGATCGTTCACATTCAGCTGGGCTGGACCAAAAACACCTGCTGGGATAAACCTGCTTATCAAACACCCATTTCAAGCAGCAGCATCTTTTCTTTTTTTTCTCCTTGAATGGCGACATAAAAAAAAACAACATTTCATTTACAGCTTGAAGCAACTTGTATTTGTTTGCAGAATCTTTGCAGAAACCAACATATTTAAAACTTACTGAAGCTTAAACTGGGACATTAGAATAGAGCAAAACGTCACGATTATTCCCGCAACAGTTTGTAGAGTTGTAAAGTTACAGTTTAATATTTAACCAGCAGGTAATTTGGTGATAAAAATATTTGAGAGACGATAAAGCAGAAGTTAAGTCCTTCGATTTGTGAGCTTCTTGATGTCATAAATACAGCAATGATAGATTATTATTATTATATTTACTATTATTACTATAATTAAAATTCGGGTGGTTCCGGCTCCTTCCATCAGGCTTCGAGCAGCAGCTCGTTCATATTCATTATTTGAATTTGCTGGACTCTGATTGGCTAACAAACTAGCCTATGAGAGCAAGGTATACTGTTTCCTGCCCCGCTGTGCATGGCAACAGCAGACGTCGTGTCTTCCTGTTTGTTACGTCTTATGCTAACAGCTTTTAGCCAGCAGCATGCTAGGTGTGGTTTCAACTGCTGGAGCTGATGAAAACTAACAAACAAAGGAGTTGTGAGGAAACAGATACAGGCCGTTCGTACTCGGGAGAACTCGGGTTTTATCGCCACCTGCGTAGTTTGAGAGATTAAAACTGAAAGAGAAGTTGTTGACCTGTTTTCACACCCACTATGAAGGTAAAAACACCTGTGGAACTAAAATATTCAACAGAAACCTCAGAAAAACCATTTTTAATGGAAGGACCTCTTTAAATACATTATGTGACGACTTTCCCAACTGCCATCTTAACCAGTCATAGAAGTATACTGCTAGGAGCAAATTACCAACACCTCACATTAATCCTAACACTGCTGCTCAACAAATCACTAACTATTTTCACACCTAATACCTTAACCGAGTCTCCCTTTGTGCACACAGTTATATTGTGTATTCATTTGTTTCTGTCTGGTTTCTGTCCCAATATTCGAAGCGTCTTTTTAATAAGATATAAACAGGAGTTCTTCTATATTTGCTGATCTGCTACAGGTTTAATAAGCTGTGTGAAAAATGTTCCTTAATGAGTAACATCTTTCACCTTAACTGGTGAGAATATGAACAAATATTATTAAAAGTTTGCTGCTTTTGAATAGTTGAGAACATTTTCTGCATATTCTCACAGACTGGTGAGCGTGTATTCAGTATGTAGGACACATGTAGTTTCAGTGGCTGAGCTGCAAAGACTAATGAGCTGTTATACACGGTGAGTGTTTATTGTAATTCCTTCGTAAGGTCTAGTCATGAAAGGAGAACGAAATTGCACCAACTTCTATTAGTATTCTGAGTTTATTTAGAGTTTGCAGTTGGACTTTAATGTCTTTCAGAAATCAGCAGAATGAAGTCAGTGATCTGGTACAAAACGATATGATTGCTCCTTCTGTCAAAGTGTTTTATTGACGTGCTGCTCTAACAGGCCAGGCAGATAATAGGCAGGCGGGGGGGTGAGGAGGGGGTGGGGGCATTATGTTGTCTGTGGCTGATTTATATAGGCAACAAACTTGGTGTAAGTCTCCCTCTTCCAGCCTCTGATGGGATTTTTACAGTAGTGACATTGATCCAGTCTGTCTTTGATCTGCGCTTTTAGCTGTTGCTCCTTCACGCTATCTCTCCCTCTCTATCTGTGCTCCCCGGTGGCCACACTCTGCTGCTTTTAACCCCAACTACCCCTTGTCTCATCCTATAAATCCTCCATCCACCCCCCCGTATCCCTCCATCTCTCCATCTCGCTGGTGGATCTTTGTATACAAGTGTTTAGGTCTCAGAAACCTCCGCTCAGCTCTTCTGAGTTGTACTGCTGATGCTTCTTAATTCAACTTAGTTATCAGCTCTGACCCGACAGGATCGTCTCTAAAGGAGGAAATCAGAGGTGGTTTAATCCAAAACGTATCTTTTTTTATTTGTTAAATCAGTTCCTGCTCTCTCTTTGGATTTTTTATCCAATAAACAGCAATAACACAATACGTACAGTATATAAATATACTGTATTTCTAATATAAGGCTGATCATTGACTTTGACACAAACGCCTTGAAAAAAAAATCTATTTTAAATTAAACATAGGTGGGTTTTTTTATCCCTTAAGTTACGTTGTACTAAGTATTTAACACTACTGGAGAAGTACAAATATTTTCAGAGATAAAAATAGTTGTTGTCCTAAATTCAGAGTATTTTGTGTTAATTATCAATTTCCCCCTGTTATATAGAATTTGTTGAACCTAGTAAATAAAAAAAACATTAATTGAAACAATTAATTGCTTCAATTTTTTTTTAATAAAAATAAATGAAATGAAATAAATGAATGAATGAATGAATGAATGAATGAATGAATGAATGGACAGACGGACGGACGAATGAATGAATGAAATATCACTGTGCAGGAAGACATTGTCCTATGTGGACACAGTGTCTCCGGATGTCGTTTATATTCTCTGAAAAACAAACAAATATTTGTTTTATTATTTAAAAGTGCCACTAAAGGTTTCATGAATTTGTGTGATTGTGGTTCAGATTACAAACTATTTAAAAACCTTATTTTAATTCACATTATGTCATTCGAGCAGAGACGAGACGCGGGATCATCTCCAAACTCATCGTCATGTTTTAGATTAAATTTGGACTTTTTGTTATTATATTTTCACAGTTTTCTGCTGTTGATAAAAAAAAAACCACAAGGAAAATTTTGGAAAATAAAGTTGATATTTCATGTAAAAAATATTTCTTTAAAATTTCTCACCATTTGTGACATAACACTCCACTTAATGCTGCATGTATCTCGTTATCGGTGAAGCTTCCTGATTTTAAAATCACTCCGTACGTTTGTTTTCTTTTGTTTTTGTGTCGCTTTGTGTACGATAGAGAGATTTGCCCTTCAGATGTCAGAGTGTAGAAGGTTAGTGCAGTTCAGCAAGTCTCGCTGTTCTACAGGATGTAGACTCAGAATCCTGAAGCAAAGACATTTACATTTGGATCACCTGAGATGCTCCGAGCTTCCTCCTCACTTTTACCACTAATTATCCTTTCATCTTAGAAAACCTGCTGTTTTTTTATGTTCTCACAGGTATTTTACTCCATTTGCATCCCTCCTGGAACCGGACTCACCCCGCAATTTGTGTTCTTTATCCTCTTGATTTGGGCTCCTCATCATTATAAATTCTTTTCTTTAGTTAACACAATGAAACGTCCTCTGCAGGTTGGTAAGTGATGTAATGAGAGAAGTGAGAGGAGACGATAGGAGAGCAGAGCAGGAGATGAGTTTCTAATAATTAATCTTCCATTCATGTTACTCTCAGAGTGAAGGAAGATAAGAGGAGCGGCTCTGAGAGAAAAACAAATTCAGGAAGGATTTGAAGACGGCGGTGGGGAAGTAATGTTGAAGGGGAGACACTCGGAGCAGAGGTTCGATCTTCATTTAATAATTGAATAATAATCTCCCTGGAGACTTGACCTAGAACTGGCAAAGAGAGAGAGAGAGAAGGAGGCAGAGTCAGGTTGAAGATTACACACTGCTGCCCCCTTGTGATGTTCAGGTGTCACCATCATCGTGTGTGTGTGTGTGTGTGTGTGTGTGTGTGTGTGTGTTTGTATTTCTGACCTCCTGGGGACCCGTTTCCTGACTTTTACTATCTTTCTGGGGTCCGAGGGTTCTTGTGGGGACCGAAGCCTGGTCCCCATGAGGGGGACTCCCCTTTTTAGGGTTAGGGGTTAGGTTTATAGGTATGGTGTGAATAGAGTTTTAGTTAGTCTTAGGGTTAGTTATAGATCAGTAATGGTTAAGGTTAGTAAAAGGGTTTGGGTTAGGTATAAATCTAGTTACTAAAATCAATGGAAGTCAATGGACGGTCCCCATAAGGATACCAAAACACACTTGTGTGTGTGTGTGTGTGTGTGTGTGTGTGTGATCATCAGTGTGTGTATGATTTACAACTGCAGCCTGTCTGTGTCACACAGATATGGGCCTCTGTCTGTGATGGGAGAAAAAGAATGTCAGAAAAGAATCTATTTCACTTTGTCACACACACACACACACACACACACACACACACACACACACACACACACACACACACACACACACACACACACACAGAATCAGACCTTATCTTCCTGTCAAGTTGAGTCTTTTTTAGGGTTGACGCTGATGTATGAGCTTTCGGGGGGGGGGGGGGGGTTGTTGCCAGGCCATTGGCAGCTGATGCGGATGCAGTGTTGCGTTCAGGTTGATGTACGAGCGCCGGGGTTAGGGGACAGTGCGGCGCTGACACCGGGAGCTCGTGGCCCTGGACCCTGGAGTCCGTTCTGTGGAACAAGCGCCACATTCTTTGAAACGCAGCAGCCCTGCAGTTAGAAACAGAAACATCTACGCATACACACCTGCTTTGTGTTATTAATAACTTCATAACTGTCAAACAAAGATCTGTTTGACAACTCGCGAACGTTTGGCTGGAAAGAATCCAAAGACAGCACACGCTGACTTGTTGTTGTCTTTGCAGTGATGACAGGAACGGTTGAGTCAATGTCCAACGTGTGTGTGTGTGTGTGTTTCTGTCTTTATACAAACAATGTTGGAAAAAGCAAATAGAACAAATTCTTAAATATTTTTAATTTTTACACCGAAAATTGTCAATTCTTTGAAACAACAAGCATTTTGAATGTTTCTCTGAATGTGCTAGAGTGTGTGTGTGTGTGTGGGGGGGGGGTATTGTGAGCTTCAGTTGTGTATAAATAACAGTTTTTACTCTCAATTTGTAGAATGCTGGAATAGATTCAGACACAATGTGAAAATCTGCTGCCAACTCTTTGTTTTCTGTAATAAACTAGAGAATTTAAAAGATTTCTTCATATGGGAAAAACTGGAAAAAAAATCAGAAATTTTTATTAAAAAAAAAAAAAAAAAAGGTACAAATAAAAGTAATAATCTTTGAACGGCCTCAGTTTGGATTTGTGGTGTTTAATTGTGACTAAGCTAATGGCTAACAGTGTAGATTCCTGCTGTTACTAACTTTAATCATTTAAAAGCGACTTCATGCTGCTGCTTTTCATCATATATCCATCAGAATAATTAAATCATGTCAAATTAATTGTGTATAAATGTATTAATGGTGTTATAAAACAGTATTTACATGAGTTAGTTAGCATGTAGCTTTCTGCTCAGATCAAGAAGTCTTATTTAAACAGTAACTCTAATGGTCTGTGTTGTCATTCTGTTTGTCCAGGTTGCACAAGGAGGGACACACGATGACGGTGAACGTCAACGATTACCTGGACATCTACTGTCCTCACTACAACGATAGCCAGCGCATGGTGGGCACCGGAGAGCAGTACGTCCTCTACATGGTCAGTTACCGTGGTTACAGGAACTGCGACCCCCAGCTGGGCTTCAAGAGGTGGGAGTGCAACCGGCCCCACGCTCCGCACGCGCCCATCAAGTTCTCGGAGAAGTTCCAGCGCTACAGCGCCTTCTCGCTGGGCTACGAGTTCCACGTCGGCCAGGAGTACTACTACATCTGTAAGTCCGAGACGTGTTTTTCATCAAGAAAAAGAAGCAAATAACATTGAATATGTTTTTGTTTTTTTGGACTTCACAGATTTGATGAATGTTCAACGAGTATCAGCCAACTGCCGTCCTCGTTTCATATCAGGATAACAAATTACTGCTTCACATCTCATCTCGTCACCTTGCAGTCGAGCAGCCTCCTTCGTTTTGTTGACTGCTCATCAAATTAGCTCGCTGTGCAGAGACGACACCGGATGAGTAATGAACTTTTAGCGCGTCACATGGCAATTCATAGCAGATATTATAACCAGACTATATAATAGATGTGACACTGATTCGACCTCCTTTATCTAATGGAACATGTTTCCAGACGAGAAACAGCTGAACGCCAAAAAGATGCTTCAGCTTCAACTTTTTCAACGAAATCAGTCATTTCACTTTAAAAACAAATGAATTTCTTCATTAAATTATTCAAATCAAACAATCCTGAATCTCAAGTGAAGACTTGACCTATTTATTCAGTTTTCTAAAAATCCTGCTCAGCTTTAATAGATCATTTTAACGGCAGAAGTTTTAACTTGACGCAGCAGGAAAAGCACAGGTGTTGCTTTTTTTTTTACTATTAACAAAAGGCTCTGTTCTATTTAAATGTCCCAGTAAGCCGTGACGCCTGTCAGACGCTCGCGTTAAAACAGAAACATAAAGCAATTAAATGGAACTCAGCCAGTCTAATTATTTACACCTGTGACATTCGTGATCTCGTCACTTCTACATGTCAAAATACTTCAAGGAAAGAAGAACTATTATAGTTCTAAATAAAGATTTTCATTTTATTTATTCTTTTTACACGATTTGCTGGCACATTGTTTAATTGTTTTTTTTAACTACTTGGTGATTTTGGGGGGATCCGGATCACCGACTGGATCCAGGAATGTTTTTAAGGATTCTTAGTGAGGTGAGGTCTGAGCTCTATGAGTTTTACATGTCGCCTTACAGCAGCTGCGTTTCCTTACTAGGTACACGTGATTTGGATGATCTCAGTTACGTGAGTCTGTCTCTTACGATGGCGTCTTGGTGGTCTGAGTGTGTATCAGCAAGAATAAAGCCGAAACGTTGAGAATTACATGAAAATGAAGAGAGAAATGTTTGAATTTCACTCTAAATTGGGGCCTAATTATTCACAGAACAAACATCTAGTTTATTTATAACTTGAATTATATGATTAAAAACTTAAAACTATCGGGAAAATATATTTTTAAAAATCTGCATTTAAAAATGATCTATAAATGCCCCAAAACTGACTGAAAAATTTGCAAATAAAGGAAATTTGTGAATGACCAGCTGACAATATTTCAACATTTGTTTCTAAAAAGGGTGAAATAAACTTCCTTTAATATTTTTTTCCAGTGATTTTAACACTTTGCCATCATTTCACCATCAGTTGAAGTGACCATGTGACTCTTCTGACCATCAGTAGTGATTTATTTATATCTGGGTTTTGATAAGGACGGTGATTTTTCATTTAAATACCAGCAGAAATCCGATCTGTAAGTTTTAACAGGTTTTTATCTTCAGAGCTGTTTAATTTTAACTTAACAGACATTGATCTTAAATGTTATTCTAATAATCCGAACCAACGTCAACAAAAAACTTGATTCTGGTGAGTAAATTACGTTCTGTGTTCTTTTTCACAGCCACGCCCACTCATCATCATGGACGCAGCTGTCTCAGATTACGAGTGTACGTCTGCTGTCCCACCGGTAAGTCCGCAACCCCCCCCCCCCCCCCCCCCCCC